>NW_026844086.1:498704-558704 GCF_029531705.1 Pantherophis guttatus | reverse complement strand
AGGAACCCATTTGTTTTATCTACGGAGAGTATTTTGAGACTGGGATTCAGCCAGTTCGCACCACTTCGGGAGAACCGGTTGTTAACTTTCTGAGCAGTTTGGTGAACAGGTTGTTGGAAGAAATTATTAGGGCAGAGAACCGGTTGTTAAATTATTTGAATCCCACCACTGGACGCAAGTCTTGGCTATTTGAGAAGCCTTCTCGAGTCCGGTTTTAGATTAAATCCTCCTCATCCGTTCCCATCAGGGTCAAGATCTTAAACGACAATTGAAAACTTAGTATTTTATTCTGAGGAATGTTAGAAATAATGTTTCTAAACCTCTCGCGTTTCCCTCCCTCTCTCGAGATCATTTAATGGTAACATGCAGTTCATTTAAACTCTTATTTTTTTTAAAAAAAAGAGATTGGGAAAACATTTATCTGAAATGCTTTAGCGTCTCCTGCTCGAGCAAAGGGGGTTGGACTAGAAGATCTCCAAGGGTCCCTTCCAATGGTGTTATTTTAAACGAGGACCCAGATTGTTGGGGGCAAAGAGGCTGACTCTGTAAACCGCTTAGAGAGGGGCTGCAAAGCACTGTGAAAGCGGTATACAAGTCTAAGTGTTATCGCTATTTATTAGTCAGGTAAAATGCAAATGATTCCAACTTTTGTAGATGATTTTCTCATGGACATCCCTTTCTAGGAAAACTGGGACCCGTGCTTTTCCCTTTTTACAGTGGCCAGTTTAATCCTTGGGGTTAGGGGTGAAGAAAGAGGGGGGTGATTTGGCACAAAAGCTTTTGAATTGATACCTGCCTGTGAAAAAATTACACAAAAAAAAAAAAATCAAGGTTCCAGTTCTAGAAAAATAAATAAATAAATGGATATATTTCATCCCTGAAACACTTTCTCGACCATGCGAGTTTCATCTCAAATGTTGAGTTCCTTCGATATATATTAAAAAAAAAAATAACTATCTCTAATATTACTGGATATCGTCCTTAAACTTTCTGTGCCTTGCTTCCACGCCTTTTTCGTAAATTCTTCCAACAGTGGATTCTGCAACGACAGTGGTTTTTACGGTTTTGAGTAAACCGAGTGAATTTGTCTTCGATTAACACTTTTAGAACTCGAGGGAAATCCCTCACTCCTGCTATTTCCAAATGCAATGGGCAAGAAAATGAGATGAAGTTCTGCTATAGTAAGATTTGCAATAGTCCAGCAAGTTTCCGGTAGTTCTAACATCGGTGATTTAAAAAAAACCCAAATTTCCTCCCAGCCAGTAGAAATTAAGAAAACCTGTGCTTGAAAGTTTTATATTCTCTAGTTCTGATACCAAAATTAGTTCCTTTTTTAATATTTTACCTTTGTTTAATAATTTTTTTTACCCCCCGACTTCTGTCATTATTTTTACCCCCCGACTTCTGTTGGTGAACCTTGTGGTTTTAAATGAAAAACAAAGTGGATTTTAGAAGTGTATAGTCCACTTTGATTTTTTTTCTTTCTTTTTATTTATTTATTTATTTATTTATTTATTTATTTATTTATTTATTTATTTCTATACCGCCTTTCTCCCGTAGGACTCAAGGCGGTGCACAGTCAACAAAAATATAGACACACAAACATCATAAAATTGCTAATTAAAATTATTACTTAGTTTGTTCAATTAAATAAAACCCAGAATTAGATAACATTATTAGATAATTATTAAAGGGGCTATTCGTTTATATTATGATTTCTCCCGGAATTCATTCAAAAAGTCAAAAATAAAAATTCAGCCCGTGAGCTGTAACCAGATTAAAATATACCATTTTCGATACCTCTGCTGCATTAACTGATTTTCTGGCATGTGGAAAGATGGTATATGGGAGGGACGGTGATTTTTTTAAAAAAATGCGGGATTTCCTAGTTTTTCGTTTTCCAAATTGTCCGTGGAAATTAGAGAAGTGAGAGTTATATCAAGGACATCATCTCTACAAACATGTATTTAGTTGGATGTAACTTCCCTGCATTGAGCATTAATCTTTTATTTACGTACAGGTAGTCCTTGACTGTTTAGTGACCGAACTTTGAACGGTCATTTAGTGACCGTTCGAAGTTACAATGGCACTGAAAAAAGTCACTTATCCAGGGGCGGGTTTCACTTACCTTTACCATCGATTCGCCGCGCACGCTCGTTTCTCACACGTATGTGCTGTTTGCGCATGCACCTGGCCTTCCTTGCATGTGCTTTGTTCGCTCGTGCGCTTTACGAGGATGCATCCAGCCTCGAAAACGTGCCTAAATAGCACAACTTGGAGCCGCGGGGGCAGAGGGGGCGGGCCCACCTGCGATCGCCGCTACCGGTTTGTGCGAACCGGCTGAATTCCACCTCTGGTTTTGACCGTTTTTCACACAACTGTTGCAGCCTCCCCATGGTCACATGATCAAAATTTGGATGCTTGGCAACCGACCCATATTTACGACGGCTGCAGTATCCCGGGGTCGTGTGATTTCCCCCTATTGCGACCTTCCGGCAAGCAAAGTTAACAGGGTAAACCAGATTTACCGAACTATCGCGTTAGTAGTTTAACAACGGCAGTGATTCGTTTAATAACTCTGGCAAGAAAGGTGGTAAAACTCACTTAACAAATATTTCCGCTCGCAACAGAAATTTTGGGATCAAGTTGTGGTCGTACAGTCTTCAACCGGGGAGGGAAAACATTTCCTTGCATTCCTGTTTTTCTTGATGTATACATATTACGCAGTCCAGATTTTATGAATGATACTCCAAATATGAGCCGCAGTGGTTAAAGGGCAGTACTGCAGGCTACTTCTGCTGCCTGCCGGCTGCAGTTCTTATATGCCGTCTTATATGTTTTTGAACCCTGAAATAAGCGCTTGGCCTTATTGCCGTGCCCTCAAAAGCCCGATTGGGCTTATTATCAGGGGATGTCTTATTTTGGGGGAAACAGGGTATCTGTCTGTCTGTCTGTCTGTCTGTCTGTCTGTCTGTCTGTCTATCTATCTATCTATCTATCTATCTACCTACCTACCTACCTATCTACCTATCTACCTATCTACCTATCTACCTATCTACCTACCTAACTACCTATCTACCTACTTTCTTTCTTCTTTCTCTCTCTCTCTCCCTTTCCTCCTTTCCTTTCCTTTCCTTTCCTTTCCTTTCCTTTCCTTTCCTTTCCTTTCCTTTCCTTCCTTTCCTTTCCTTTCCTTTCCTTTCCTTCCCTTCCCTTCCCTTCCCTTCCCTTCCCTTCCCTTCCCTTCCCCTTCCTTCCTTCCTTCCTTCCTTCCTTCCTTCCTTCCTTCCTTCTTTCTTTCTTTCTTTCTTTCTTTCTTTCTTTCTTTCTACCTACCTACCTACCTACCTACCTACCTACCTACCAACCATCTGAGGTAGCCACAGTGGCGCAGTAGTTAAGAGTGTAGTACTGCAGACTACTTCTGCTGACTGCCGGCTGCCTCCAATTTGGCAGTTTGAATCTCGCCAGGCTCAAGGTTGATTCAGCCTTCCATCCTTCCGAGGTGGATAAAATGAGGACTCAGATTGTTGGGGGCAAGAGGCTGACTCTGTAAACCGCTTAGAGAGAAGGCTGTAAAGCACTGTAAAGCGGTATATAAGTCTTTAGTGCTATTGCTATAAATCGGAGGATATTGAAAAATCTTGCAGAAACAGATTGGCATTTGCAAAAAAAAAAAAAAAGAAAGAAAGAAAGAATGAAAAGTTATCTGTAGCCTTTGCTGAATTTCTCATCCTTTCTTTGCTTCAATGACTCACGCAAGAGAACCTCACACAAATTCCGTAATCGCAAAACAGGTTGGAGCAGGAGAGCAACACAAATTTATAGAGAAGAAAAGAAGAGGGCTATTACGACGGTATCAATTACGTTATAAAAATGGTTGTTTTGAAAAAATGGGTCATTTTTTTCCCTAAACGATAGGCAGTCGGTATAATACATCCATAGCTATCTGTCGTGGTCCGTTCAGAAGGTTTTGCTTCGATTTTTAGACCCCGAGGAATGAATTTTTAGATTTTTAGACCCATTGGGCATTATATTATAATATAATGTAATAAACGTGATACATTTGGAGATTTTCCTCTCCTTTTTTCATAAATGATTCTGATTTGTTCAAAGAAGGCAGGGCTGATAATTGAATTGTACAGCTATAGGAAAAGTTCTCGTATATTAGCATCAGGTATTGGAATAAACACTTGGCGGAGATTATGGGAGAGTGGTGCGGTGGCCTAGAGGTGGAGCTGTCGCCTCATAATCTGGAGGCTGTGAGTTCGATCCCAGGTCGAGGCAGATATTTCTCTCTCTGGGTACACTGAGAATATATCTGCTGAACAAAACTCCGCATTGGCGACAGGAAAGGCATCTGGCCATTAAAACACTGCTAGTTCCATTCAGTTGCCCAGACTCCACCCCGCAAGAGATTATAGAGTGGTTAAATGGAGATGATGATTTGACAGAGATTATTTATTTATTTATTTATTTATTTATTTATTTATTTATTTATTTATTTATTATATTTCTATACCGCCTTTCTCCCGTAGGACTCAAGGCGGTGTATAGTCAAGAAAAATATAGACACACAAACATCATAAAATTAAGGAGGAATCACTACAGATAGTCCTCAACTTAGGATCACAACTGAACCCAAAATTTCCGTTGTTAAGCAAGACATTTGTTAAGTGAGTTTTGCCCCATTTTACGGCTTTTCTTGCCGCAGTTGTCAAATGAATCGCTGCTGTTGATAAGTTAGTCACCCGCTTGCTAAGTGAATTTGGCTTTCTCCATTGACTTTGCTTGTCCAAAGGTCGCAAAAGGGGAATCACGTGATTCTGCCCCATTGCGACGGTCATAAGTATGAACCAGTTGCCAAGCATCTGAATTTTGATCACCTGGTCGTGGGGACGCTGCAAAGGTCGTAATTGTGAAAAAAACGGTCATACGTCATGTTTTTTTCAGTGGAGTCGTAACTTTGGACGGTCACTAAACGAACTGTTTTAAATTGAGGACTACCTGTACTTAGATTAGCTGTTCAGCAATTTGATTTGGGGATCTTGCGATCTCGGTATGTTAGTTAGAGCATTCTTGGTGTTTTGAGGAAAGTGTAGACGTGTAGAAGAAGTGTAGACTTCAGTTCCCGGAATTTCTTCACCAGCCTGGGGAATTCTGGGAGTTGAAGTCCACACCTCTTCAGGTGGCCAAGGGGCTGACTCGAGAATTCTGGGAGTTGAAGTCCACACTTCTTCAGGTGGCCAAGGGGCTGACTCGAGAATTCTGGGAGTTGAAGTCCACTCCTCTTTAAATGGGCCAAGTGGCTGACTCGAGAATTCTGGGAGTTGAAGTCCACACCTCTTTAAATGGCCAAGTGGCTGACTCGAGAATTCTGGGAGTTGAAGTCCACTCCTCTTTAAATGGCCAAGTGGCTGACTCGAGAATTCTGGGAGTTGAAGTCCACACCTCTTCAGGTGGCCAAGGGGCTGACTCAAGAATTCTGGGAGTTGAAGTCCACTCCTCTTAAATGGCCAAGTGGCTGACTCGAGAATTCTGGGAGTTGAAGTCCACACCTCTTCAGGTGGCCAAGGGGCTGACTCGAGAATTCTGGGAGTTGAAGTCCACACCTCTTCAGGTGGCCAAGGGGCTGACTCGAGGATTCTGGGAGTTGAAGTCCACACCCTCTTCATGTGACTAAGTGGCTGATTTGAGAATTCTGGGAGTTGAAGTCCACACCACTTCAAGTGGCCAAAGGGCTGACTCGAGGATTCTGGGAGTTGAAGTCCACTCCTCTTTAAGTGGCCAAGGGGCTGACTCGAGGATTCTGGGAGTTGAAGTCCACCTCTTCATGTGACTAAGTGGCTGATTTGAGAATTCTGGGAGTTGAAGTCCACACCACTTCAAGTGGCCAAAGGGCTGACTCGAGGATTCTGGGAGTTGAAGTCCACTCCTCTTTAAGTGGCCAAGGGGCTGACTCGAGGATTCTGGGAGTTGAAGTCCACACCTCTTCATGTGACTAAGTGGCTGATTTGAGAATTCTGGGAGTTGAAGTCCACACCACTTCAAGTGGCCAAAGGGCTGACTCGAGGATTCTGGGAGTTGAAGTCCACTCCTCTTTAAGTGGCCAAGGGGCTGACTCGAGGATTCTGGGAGTTGAAGTCCACACCTCTTCATGTGACTAAGTGGCTGATTTGAGAATTCTGGGAGTTGAAGTCCACACCACTTCAAGTGGCCAAGGGGCTGACTCGAGGATTCTGGGAGTTGAAGTCCACTCCTCTTTAAGTGGCCAAGGGGCTGACTCGAGGATTCTGGGAGTTGAAGTCCACTCCTCTTTAAGTGGCCAAGGGGCTGACTCGAGAATTCTGGGAGTTGAAGTCTACACCTCTTCAGGTGGCCAAGGGGCTGACTCGAGGATTCTGGGAGTTGAAGTCCACTCCTCTTTAAGTGGCCAAAGGGCTGACTCGAGAATTCTGGGAGTTGAAGTCCACACCACTTCAAGTGGCCAAGGGCTGACTCGAGGATTCTGGGAGTTGAAGTCCACTCCTCTTCATGTGACCAAGTGGCTGACTTGAGAATTCTGGGAGTTGAGGTCCACATCTCTTTATGTGACCCAGGAGAGGGAGGGAGGGAGAGACAGAGAGACAGAGAGACTGCTTTAAACCATTAACCTTCATTACTTTCTATTTAATTTGTCTGTTTTAATAACATGCTGAGGTTGCCTTTTATTTTAATTTCACGTTGGTAAATTCCACTTGAGTGTGCTTCAGGATAGGCCTCTGACAACTTGTGATCTACTTAGGTAAGACATTAGATGCGAGCTACTAAGTCCGTAAAAGACTGGCCAAATGAAAAGAATAAATACGCCTATCTGTTTTTAACTAGTCCCAAATAGGCAACTAAAACAAAATGGCTTCTGAATCCCTACATGGGACGCCATCTGTCTTGGATGGAAGAGGGGTGTCTTTAGGCTGGCTCTGTTTATCTCATGAGCTTATTTCATTGGAGATAGATAGATTATAGATGGATGGATGGATGGATGGATGGATGGATAGATAGATATGCATGCTTCATTGCTTGGGGGAAAGCCACAAATCTCATATTTGGTTAAGGATGGGTGGCGGTCTCCCTTCCTCTTATAGTTTTTCAGGCTGGACCCGGAGAAGGCAGCCAACTCGTCCAAAATTCTTGAGTGGAGATGGTAGAAACAAGACTTGGTCTACCTTAATTTCCTTTTCGGCAGAAGCTACTTGGAGAGCTGCCACAGATTTCTGCATCACGGCGAGACGCCATAGAATATCACCTTCGTTGATCTGCGAAAGCTTGTCGGCACAGTTTAAGTTGAGCGAAGTCACAAGCTTTCAAATGGCAGCGCGTGTGATGCAGCCTTCGACATAATTGCCGGTGGCCCTTTTTTTTTTAATTTTATTTTTTATTTTGCTATAATGACAGAGGCCTACTTAATAAATAGCTGTTCCTCACTCTAACAAAAATATTAACCCGGAATAAAAGACAGATTATAATTCATCCGCTGCATTTCTTTTTTTTTTCTTTTTTCTTTTTTTTGAAATAATTTTTATTACAATTTTCCTTTACACAACTCTAGTACATAAGCAACAGACTGTTATTTTTGTATACTTCGGATCAGCATTCCATACAATATATACATTATATACATTCAATATCTAGTCCTCAATAGCCTTGTGTATATTTCCAGTTTTTATTTCTATTATCTATCCAAGTGTACCATTTTCCCCAAACCGCATAAAATTTCGAACCCTCTTTTTCTTTTAGTTCTAGGGAAAGTTTATCCCTTTCGGCACATTCATATATCTTCTGAATGATCAATCCCTCTGGTGGTGTATTGCGTTCCTTCCAATATATATATATATATTTTAATTTGATTTATATGCCGCCCTTCTCCGAAGACTCAGGGCGGCTTACAATGCGTTAAGCAATAGCCTTCATCCTTTTGTATATTTATACAAAGTCAGCTTATTGCCCCCACAAACTGGGTCCTCATTTCACCTACCTTAGAAAGGATGGAAGGCTGAGTCAACCTTGAGCCTTGGCGAGATTCGAACCCTGCAGTAATTGCAGGCAGCTGGTCTTAATAACCAGCTTAATAACAGGGTGCCTTAAACCCCTGTACTACCAAGGCTCTCTTGCGCGAACGCAATTCTTGCCGCTGTTAATATGTGTAGAATCAAATATCTTTCTTTCAAATTTTGTTTCAAGTATTCTCAGGAGAAATGTTTCCAGGTTTAGTTCTATTTGACATTTTATTGTCTCTTGTAGCCATCCTTGTATCTTAGTCCAGTACTTTTTCATTTCAGGACATAGCCACCAAGCATGAAAGAATGTACCTTGACATTGGTTACATTTCTAACATTTTGGGCTTAAATTCGAGTACATTTTAGCCAGCCTTGCTGGGGCTAGGGACCAAAAGCTTTTTGTATTGATTTTCCTTAGCAGCGGATTTTGTAATTTTTGTTCCAAATTCTTTCCCAATCCTCTAAATCTATATTATGCTCTATGTTTTTAGCCCATGCAATCATCAGTTCTTTCAACACCTCCTCTACTCTCTCAAATTCTAATTCATCAGCTGCATTTCTATCAACTGTTAATTTGGGGGTTTTGTTTTCGTTTTTATTGGTGAGATCAGCCTTTATTTGGGGGCATTTTTCATGGCAATGATGCCAAGAAGTCATTCCAGCTATATACCCGTTGGTGATTCTGGGTACGGCAGAGAATATTCGCAGGCCGAAATCAAATCAAAATACAGCAGAAGTAAAGTTTATTGCCATTCCAAACAGTACCACAGGAAATTTCTTCTTCTTCTAGTACCATATCCGTCATCGGACATTGGCAATCCTATTTTTATCAACAGCCGCACGAAAAAAGTGCTGCTGAGTTTTGTCCAAACCGGTCCCTTAGATTTTGAAGCCATGAGGTGGTGGTTCTGCCTGGATCTCATTTGCCTCCAATCTTTCTTTTTGTCAACCCAGCTTAGATGTAACAACCACCTATAAATCCACATTTCAAATGCTTCTAGTCTCTTCAAGTGGCTTTCTGTCAGAGACCAACTCTCCACTCCTCAGAGCAGGATAGAAAAGATGTAGCATCTGACAAAGTCTCATTTTCAATTTTAGGCTTATGTCGTGACTACAGAAGACATTTTTCATTTTGTTGTTACGTCTAAGCCGGGTTGACAAAATCAGAAATGAGGTGGTGATAAACTGCCTGGGAAAGCCAAAGGAAAATCATCAAAACCATTAAAAAGCGAAAGTTAGAATATTTCGGACATGTGATGCGACACCCGCTTTTTAATGGCGGTTGATGTTGAAGGTGGTTGAAGGATGATTTTCCTTTGGCTTTTCCAGGCAGCTTATCACCACCTCATTTCTGATTTTGTCAACCCAGCTTAGACGTAACAACCGCCTATAAATCCACATTTCAAATGCTTTTAGTCTCTTCAAGTGGCTTTCTGTCACGAGACCAACTCTCCACTCCATAGAGCAGGATAGAAAAGATGTAGCATCTGACAAAGTCTCATTTTCAATTTTAGGCTTATGTCGTGAGTACAGAAGACATTTTTCATTTTTTTAAAAATTTGATTTATATGCCGCCCTTCTCCGGAGACTCAGGGCGGCTTACAGTGCGTTAAGCAATAGCTTTCATACTTTTGTATATTTTATACGAAGTCAGCTTATTGCCCCCACAAACTGGGTCCTCAATTTACCTACCTTAGAAAGGATGGAAGGCTGAGTCAACCTTGAGCCTGGCAAGATTCGAACTTACTTTAATTGCAGACAGCTGGTGTTAAATTACAGTGCCTTGTCTGCAGAGCTATCCAGGCTCTGCAGAAGAACGCCGTTTGAGCTTGTCTCTAGCCTTGTCTTTACTTCAGTGGACATGTCCCAGCTGAGGAGGAAATAGGTAAAGGTAAAGGTTCCCCTCGCACATATGTGTTAGTTCCCTACTCTAGGGGGCGGTGCTCATCTCCGTTTCAAAGCCGAAGAGCCAGCGCTGTCGGTAGACATCTCCGTGGTAATGTGGCCGACATGACTAAACGCCAAAGACGCACAGAACGCTGTTACCTTCCCACCAAAGGTGGTCCCTATTTTTCTCCTTGCATTTTTTAGGTGCTTTCGAACTGCTAGGTTGGCAGAAACTGGGACAAGTAACGGGAGCTCCCCCCGTTACGCGGCACTATCTCTGAACTGCCGGCCTTTTGATCGATAAGCTCAGCGTCTTAGTCACTGAGCCACCGCTTCCTTGAAGAGGAAATATGACATTATCATGTCATCAGTTGTTTTATAAAAGTTGCCAACGGGACCTCAATTTTGGGGCGCGTTCTGTTTGAGGTTGAAAAAAAATGATTGGCCTTAACAATGCAGCGTTTTGCCCAGTTAAGGGTTACAAAAGATTGGAGAGTTTTAGCAGAAGATAGATGTCCTGCACATCGAAAGCTGAATCAGCACATGGAAGTAGAAATGTGTTCTGGAAAGTGTGGTCAGGGGTATACTTCTCCCGTACGGCTGTTCGTAGAAAAAGCACCGCTCCCTGTTTAATAGTGGATGGAATTAGAGATTTTTTTTTTCTTTGTTGCAAATGACCCATAGTGGCAACAGGATCGAGATGCATAGAGTCATGTGCGACACGGAAAAACGCTAGCAATAGGGTTCATCCGGTGAAGCTGATGGGAATGAGGTTTAGAACAGATTAAAGATAGATAGATAGATAGATAGATAGATAGATAGATAGATAGATAGATAGATTACATGTTAGATAGATAGATAGATAGATAGATAGATAGATTACATGTTAGATAGATAGATAGATAGATAGATAGATAGATAGATAGATAGATAGATAGATTACATGTTAGATAGATAGATAGATAGATAGATAGATAGATAGATAGATAGATAGATTACATGATAGATAGATAGATAGATAGATAGATAGATAGATAGATACATGTTAGATAGATAGATAGATAGATAGATTACATGTTAGATAGATAGATAGATAGATAGATAGATAGATAGATTACATGTTAGATAGATAGATAGATAGAAAGATAGATAGATAGATAGACAGATAGATATGATAGATACATGATAGATTACATGATGGATACTAGATAGATAGATAGATGATAGATAGATAGATGATAGATAGATGATAGATACATACATGATAGAGCTGCACTGGCTCCCGGTGGTCTTCGAGTGCGCTTCAAGGTTCTGGTTACCACCTTTTAAAGCGCTCCATGGCTTAGGACCTGGTTATCTACGGGACCGCCTGCTACCACCAATAGCCTCCCACGGCCAGTACGCTCCCATAGAGAGGGGCTCCTCCGGGTGCCGTCGGCCAAACAATGTTGACTGGCGGCCCCTAGGGGGAGAGCCTTCTCTGTGGGGGGCACCTACGATCTGGAACGAGCTCCCCCCGGAGATACGGAGGATCCCGGATCTGCGCACCTTCCGCCGCGCGCTTAAAACGTTTTTATTTCATCAAGCTGGCCTGGCCTAAATCTTCTCCCTTTTAAAATTTAAAATTTAAATTTTAAACACTAATTTTAATTTGTTTAATTATGGATATTTTTAAAATTGAGCCAAATTGTTTAATCTGTTTTAATCTATTTTAAATTTTGTATTCCTGTGTTTTATCTTTTGGCTGTTCACCGCCCTGAGTCCTTCGGGAGAAGGGCAGTATAGAAATCTAATAAAATAAATAAATAAAATAAATAAATAGATGATTGATAGATAAAATAGATTGCATGATGAATACATAGATAGATACAAGATAGATAGATGATAGATACATGATAGATAGATACATGATAGATGATAGATAGATACATGATAGATAGAGAGAGAGAGAGAGAGAGAGAGAGATACACGATAGAGACATGATAGATTGATAGATGAGATACATGATAGATAAGAAAGGAAAGAAAGAAAAAGAAAGGAATGGAAGGAAGGAAGAAAAAAGAAAAAGAAAAGAGATTTTTTTTTGACCAAGTGTGATTGGACACACAAGGAATTTGTCTTTGGTGCATATGCTCTCAGTGTACATAAAAAGGAAAGATACATTTGTTAAGAATCATAAGGTACAACACTTAATGATAGTCATAGGGTCCAAATAAGCAATCCAATCATACTAGGAAACAATATAAACCGTAAGGATACAGCAACAAGTTACAATCATGCAATCATAAGTGGGAGGAGATGGGTGATAAAAACGATGAGAAGATTAATAGCAATAGTCATGCAGACTTAGTGAATAGTTTCACAATGTGGAGGGAATTATTTGTTTAGCAGAGTGATGGCGTTCGGGGAAAAAAACTGTCCTCGTGTCTAGTTCTGGTGTGCAGTGCTCTATAGTGTCGTTTTGAGGGTAGGAGTTGAAACAGTTTTTGTCCCGGATGCGAAGGGTCTATAAACATTTTCACAGCCTTCTTTTTGACGTATAGCAATAGCATTTATGGAACTTATGACCCACAATTGAGCCCAACATTTAAGTGATATTTAAGTTGCTAAGTGAAATATTTGTTAAGTGACTTTTCAACTATGTCTCTTGCCACCTATGTTATGTGAATCGCCGCGCTTCTTAAATTAGTAATACACCGGTTAAGTGAAACTGGTTTTCCCCATTGCCTTTGCTTGTTCACAAGGTCGCAAAAGGGGATCACATGACTCGGGGACACAAATGTGAGTTAGTTGTCAAGAATCTGAATGTAAATGGTCATGCCACAATGGTCGTAAGGGTGAAAAATGGTCATGAGTTAAGTTTTTTTCAGGGCCGTTGTAACTTTGAACGGTCACTGAACGAACTTTTGTCAGTCAAGGACTAACTGTATACCGTTTCACAGCGCTTTACCGCCCTCTCTAAGCAGTTTACAGAGTCAGCCTATTGTCCCCAACAATCTGGGTCCTCATTTTACCCACCTCGGAAGGGATAGAAGGCTAAGTCAACCTTGAGCCGGTCAGGATCGAACTCCTGGCAGTTGGCAGAGTTAGCCTGCAATACTGCATTGTAACCACTGGGCCACCGCGGCTCATATATACAGGTAGTCCTCGACTTGCAATCCCAATTGAACCCCAAATTTCTGTTTGTTGAAGTGAATTTTGCTCCGTTTTACGGACTTTCTGGCCTCCGTTGTTAAAGCGAATCACTGCCGGTGCTAAATTAGGAACACTGTTGTTAAGCGAATCCGGATTTCCCATGGACTTCGCTTGACAGAAGGTCGCAAAAGGTCATCCATCACCTGACACCCCCCCCCCCCAAGACACTGCGACCATCATAAATACGAGTTGGTTTGCCAGGCCTCTGAATTTTGATCACATGACCATGGGGATGCTGTAACGGTCGTAAGTGTGGAAAAACGGTCGTCAGTCGCTATTTTTCAGCCCCGTTGTAACCTCCAACGGTCACTAAAGGAGGGTTAGAGTTGACCCTGTACTACTTCTCCACATAGCAAATGATCAAGCTGTAATTCCTAACCGCCAAATGTGGGGATGACCGATTTCTTAGATGGGATGTTTCTGGACAGCAGGGCCTCTCCAAGGCTACCAGTCGCAATGTTGAGGAACAGCTTATTTTTCATACTCTACTAGCGGGAGGAATGAGTAGAAAGCAGTGGTGAAATCTGAGCCGGTTTGCTACCGGTTTGCTTGTTGCGCATGTGCGCCACGCACCAAAAGGAGGCTTGGGAAGGTAAGTAGAACAGCGAGGGGGGGCGGAATCAGCTGTGCGGCGTGATTTAGCTTCGCTAGGAAGCAGGATTTCCTGCTTTCTAGCAAAGCTAAACCGCGCCGCACAGCTGATCTTTTTTTAACTACCAGTTTGACCGAACTGGTAGTTTTTTTTTTTTTATCACTCCGGTTCGCTTGAACCGGTAGCATTTCACCCCTGGTAGAAAGGGCCTCCATCTCCTGCTTCCTAGCACGCATAACCATCTCTGTGGCAAACAAAGCTGGAATAAAATGAGAACCTGGGCTTAATGAGATGGTGTCCTTAACCAATTATTTCTTCTTTTCCAGGCTGTCCCGGACAACGTGCGCCTTCCTTCATGAGGCGGAGCCTGCTTGATTGACAACTCTTGGATCAAGGAAGCGCAGTTGGGAAAGGGACTTCTCCGTCACCTCCTTCCTCAGACTCTTTTCCTTCGGCCATGGCTGACCCCATCATGGACCTCTTTGACGATCCTAACCTCTTTGGCTTGGACTTGACCGATGAGAGCTTTAACCAGGGCGCTCCGGACCCCATTGAAGAGGCCTTGGGGCTTTCAGGGGCCACCTTAGACTCCTTAGCGGGGGGCTCCAAAGACCAGCAGGTAACCCCCCAGCCAGAGCCCTCCCAACCAGAGACCCTGCCCCTTCCCGATACGCGACCGGAGTCCGTGACCGAGCCGACCCAGCCAGATCAACCGGGTCTCCTACAGGTCCCTCAGGATCAAGAGGTTCTCAGCCAAGGCAACCCGTTCATGGGCGTCTCGTCGGCCACGACCGCCTCAACGGTCGTGCCCTCTTCTTCTGCCAGCGGGCAGCAAACCACCGTGCCCCCGCCGGCCCCCAAGATCGTCATCCTGAAAGCCCCAGCCGGAAGCTCCATGACCGGCGCTCATGTGGCCCAGATCCAAGCTCAGCCCATTGGGGCAGCCAACGGGGGCAAAGTGACCTTCGCCAAGGTCCTGACGGGAACCCCTTTGCGTCCCGGGGTCTCCATCGTCTCAGGCAATGCAGTGCTGGCCACCAAAGTGTCTCCTGGAGCCGGGGCGCCCGCGACACTCCACCGGTTGGTGCAACCCGGACGTCCCGTCAAGCAGCTAGTCCTGCAGCCCGTAAAGAGCCAAGCGGGAGGGAACACGGGAGCTACTCCGCTCAAACCTGCCGTGACTCTAACGTCGACTCCAGCTCAGGTGAGCACACAGTTCTTCCAGGTGAGGATGCAGCGACTTAACAACTTCTTTTACAGGTATTTTACAGTTTAACCGAGTTGGAAGGGGCCTTGAAGGTCATCTAGTCCAACCCCACCTCTCTCGCCCAAGAAGGAGACCCTACATCATTTCTGACAAACGGCAGTCCAATCTCTTCTTGAAAGCGTCCAGTGATGAAACTCCCACAACTTCTGAACTTGTGTTCCATGGGTTGATTGTTCTCACTGTCAGAAAATTTCTCCCTTATTTCCAGGTTGAATCTCTCCTTGACCGGTTTCCATCCATTATTCCTTGTCTGTCCCTCAGGTGCTTTGGGAAATAGTTTGACCCCTTCCTCTCTATGGCAGCCCGTAAAATATTGGAACACTGCTATCATGTCTCCCCTGGTCCTTCTCTTCACTAGACTAGCCATGCCCAGTTCCTGTAACCGTTTTTCATATGTTTTAGTCTCCAGTCCACTAATCATCTTAGTTGCTCTTCTCTGCACTTTTTCTAGAGTCTCAACATCTTTTTTATAGTGTGGTGACCAAAAATGGATGCAGCATTCTAGGTGTGGTCTTACTAAGGCTTCATAGAATGGTATTAGTTCCTCCCTTGATCTTGATTGTATCTGTCTGTTATTTATTTATTTATTTATTCATTCATTCATTCATTCATTCATTCATTCATTCATTCATTCATTCATTCATTCCGCCTTCTGCCACCAATAGCCTCCCACCGGCCAGTACGCTCGCACAGAGTGGGCCTCCTCAGGGTGCCGTCCGCCAGACAATGTCGGCTGGCGACCCCCAGGGGGAGAGCCTTCTCTGTGACGGCGCTCTGTGACGGCGCCCACCCTCTGGAGCAACCTTCCCCCAGAGTTACATACAATAACAGACCTCCGGATTTTTCGTCGGGCCCTGAAAACCTATTTATTTCAACTAGCTGGGCTGGCTTGAGTTAAATTTTAAATTGATTTTAAATTGGGTTGTTTTAATTTACGGCCAAATATTTAATTATTTTAATACTGTTTTTAAATTTTGTATGCTCTGTTTTTACCTTGGCTGTGCACCGCCCTGAGTCCTATTTGGAGAACGGCGGTATAGAAATTTAATAAATAAATAAATAAATAAATTTATATACCGCCCTTCTCCTATTGGACTCAGGGCGGTGCACAGCCAAGGATAAAAAAACATACCAATACAAAATTTAAAATCAATTAAAAGAATTATACAGCTTTGGACCACAATTTAAAACAATCCAATTAAAACCCAATTTACACTTAAAAAGAGCTAAAAAAGAGCTAAAAAAAAGGGGGGGGATTTTCATGCCAGCCCTGCTTGATGGAAAAGAAAAGTTTTTAGGGCTTGGCGAAAGGCCCGGAGATCTGGTACCCTTTGTATCTCCGGGGGCAAATCATTCCAGAGGGCAGGTGCTGCCACAGAGAAGGCCCTCCCCCTGGGGGTCGCCAGCTGACATTGCCTGGCTGATGGCACCCTGAGGAGTTCCCTCTCTGTGGGAGCGTACTGGTCGGTGGGAGGCTATCGGTGGCAGAAGGCGGTCTCGCAGATACCCAGGTCCGATGCCATGGAGCGCTTTAAAAGTGGTGACCAACACCTTGAAGCGCACCCGGAAGACCACTGGAAGCCAATGCAGCTCGCGCAGGAGAGGCATCACATGGGAGCGCCCTCTTGCTCCCATAATCCCCCGCGCGGCCGCATTCTGCACTAGTTGGAGCCTCCGGGTGCTCCTCAAGTGGAGCCCCATGTAGAGAGCATTGCAGTAGTCCAGGCGGGAAGTGATGAGTGCCTGAGTGACTGTGCGTAAGGAGTCCTGATCCAGAAAGGGCCGCAACTGGCGAATCAGGCAGACCTGATGAAAAGCCCCCCTGGCCACGGCCATCATATGCTCTTCCAAAGACAGCCGTGTATCCAGGAAGATGCCCAAGTTGCGAGCCCTCTCCATGGGGGCCAATGATTCGTCCCCAATAGCCAGCGTTGGCACCAGCTGGCTATATCGGGACGCCGGAAACCACAGCCACTTAGTTGTTAATGCAGCTTAGGACTGCATTGGCTTTTTTGGCTGTCGCCACACACTGCTGGCTCATATTTAGCTGATAGTCCACAAAGACTCCAGATTCCCTCTCACAGTTACTGCTATTAAGCCTGGTTTCACCCAGTCTATATATGTGTACTTTTGGTTTTTCTTGCCTAAGTGTAAGTCTTTTATTTTTCTCTACATTGAATTGCATTTTGTTAGAGAGGACCTAGCGTTCCAGTCTGTCAAGATCCATCTGGATCTTGAGCCTATCATCTAGGGCAGGCATCTGCAACCTTAAACACTCAAAGATCCATTTGGACCTGTTTTCCACAGAAAAGAAAACACCGGGAGCCACAAAACCCTTCCCGTGCCTGACTATTTCTTGAGCAGCCACAAAACTAGCATATGTAGTTGAAGAAAACATTCTGTTGTCTTCTGAAACTTTTCTTGGATTTATCCATGGTTGGCCTACTGGGGGTTGAAAAGCTCAATAAATCAGGTGCCGGCGGGTGTTGCATATATTGAGTGACAAGGAGCCGCAGCAGAGGGGTGAAAGAGCCACATGCGGCTCCAGAGCCACAGATTGCTGACCCCTGATCTAGGGTGTTGGCTATTCCTGCCAGTTTAGTATCACCTGCAAATTTGGTAAGTTCCCCTTTTATTCCCTCATCTAAGTCGTTTGGATCCAGGTGGGATGTGGCTCCGGGGTTATTAACACTTGGGAATTGAACTTGGGTCATTTCCAAGGACTTCCGATTCGAAAAGCTTGCGGTGTTGTTTCCGGGGAAATTTTAAAAAGCAGGTTAGGGGGAAATGGAGCAAGTGGGTTTTATGTTCTTTTGGGGTGGGTTGGGGTGGGGTGAGTGATTCCTAACACCTCCCTAACTGATTTTTCCTGTATTCTGATGGCAGCGTTGGTTGCAAAAGCAGGTAAAGTTGTTCCTCAACGTACGACCGCAGTTGAGGCCGACATTTCTGTTGTTAAGCAAGACCTCCTTCAAGCCAGTTGTACCCAGGGGTGAAATGCGCCCGGTTCGGACCGGATTGGGCGATCCGGTAGCGATTGTGGCAGATGGTTCTCATGCCCTTGTCACCTCCCATCTGGACTATTGTAACGCTCTCTACATGGGGCTCCCCTTGAGGAGCACTCGGAGGCTCCAACTGGCGCAGAGTGCGGCCGCGCTGGTGGTGATGGGAGCGACATAGCGCTCCCATGTAACACCTCTCCTGCGCGAGCTGCACTGGCTTCCGGTGGTCTTCTGAGTGTGCTTCAAGGTTTTGGTTATCACCTTTAGAGCGCTCCATGGCTTAGGACCTGGTTATTTACGGGACCGCCTGCTACCACCAATAGCCTCCCACTGACCAGTACGCTCCCATAGAGAGGGGCTTCTCCGGGTGCCGTCGGCCAAACAATGTCGACTGGCGGCCCCCAGGGGGAGAGCCTTCTCTGTGGGGGCACCTACAATCTGGAACGAGCTCCCCCCGGAGATACAGAGGATCCCGGATCTGCGTCCCTTCCGTCGCGCGCTCAAGACTTTCTTATTTCATCAAGCTGGCCTGACCTAAGTCTTTCCCCCTTTTTAAATGGAAATTTTAAATTTGTTTTTAAATTATTGGGGTTTTAAATTTGTTCAGCCAAATTATTTAATTCCTTTTATTTTATTTTAAATTTTGTATTTATATGTTTTATTCTATGGCTGATCACCGCCCTGAGTCCTTCGGGAGTAGGGCGGTATATAAATTCAATTTTAAAAAAAATGGTTCGGAGAATCGGTAGCGATGGCGGCACGAGGCTCCGCCCATCCCCCTGGGTATCGTTACTTCCTGCTTTTAAAAGGTAAAAAAAAGGCTCTGACGATCGCGCGCCACAGCTGTGTTTGTCAGCCTTTTTTTTACCTTTTAAAAGCATTTTTTCACGACCTATTCACCCAAAGTCCACATACAGGGTAGTCCCCAATTTATGACCACAAAATGCCCAGGCTAAGCAAGGCAGTTTTGTCCCGTTTTACGACCTTTCTTGCCACCGTTGTTCAGTGAATCGCTGTGGTTGTTAAGTCAGTAATGCGGTGGTTAAATGAACCTGGCTTTCTCCTTGACTTTTGCTTGTTAGAAGGTGATCACATGATCCCCGGATCCTGCAACAGTTGTGAACGGGAATCGGATGGATTTTGATGACGTGACTATTTATTTATTTATTTATTAAATTTTTATACCGACCCCTCTCCCGAAGGACTCGGGGCAGTGAACAGCCAAAATTAAAAACACACGATACAAATATTAAAATACATTAAAACAAAATTAAATTTTCTTTGGCTTCTCCAATTTAAAACCCCTTGCCCATAAAATTCCCCAATTAAAAGATTTTTAACCCAGCCCGGCTTGCTGAAATAAAAAAGTCTTCAGGGCCCGGCGGAAGGTCCGGAGGTCCGGGATCAGTCGTATCCCTGGGGGTAGCTCATTCCAGAGGGCGGGTGCCCCCACAGAGAAGGCTCTTCCCCGGGGCGTCGCCAGCCGACATTGCCTGACAGACGGCACCCTGAGGAGGCCCTCTCTGTGGGAGCGTGTTGGCCGGTGGGAGGTTATCGGAGGCAGAAGGTGGTCTCGTAAGTAACGGGGTCCTAAGCCATGGAGCGCTTTGAAGATGAGAACCAACACCTTGAAGCGCACTCGGAAGACCACTGGAAGCCAATGCAGCTCGCGCAGGAGAGGTGTCACGTGGGAGCGCAATGTTGCCCCCATAAGTACCTGCGCGGCCGTATTCTGCACCAGTTGGAGCCTCCAAGTGCTCCTCAAGGGGAGCCCCATGTAGAGAGCGTTGCAGTAGTCCAGGCGGGAAGTAACGAGGGCATGAGTGACCGTGCATAAGGAGTCCCAATCCAGAAAGGGGCGCAACTGGCGTATCAGGCGAACCTGATAGAAAGCCCCCCTGGCCATGGCCGTCATATGCTCTTCTAGAGACAGCCGTGCGTCCAGGAGGACACCCAAGTTACACGCCCTCTCCGTGGGGGCCAATGTTTCGCCCCCAATAGACAGCGATGGCACCAGCTGACTATATCGGGACGCCGGCAGCCACAGCCACTCAGTCTTGGAGGGGTTGAGTCGGAGCCTGTTCCTCCCCATCCAGACCCGCACGGCTATGTGACTATGGGACGCCACAACGGTCACAAGTGTGAAAAAAGATTGTGTCACATTTTTCAGTGCTGTTTCAACTTGGAAGGAAGGAAGGAAAGGAAAGAAGGAAGGAAAGAGAAAGAGAAAGAGAAAGAAAGAAAGAAAAAAGGAAAGAGGAAGTAAGGAAAGAGAGAGGAAGAAAGAAAGGAAAGGAAAGAAAGAGGAAGAAAAAAGTAAGGAGGAAGGAAGGAAAGAGAGAGAAAGGAAGAATGAAAAGGAAGGGAAGGAAGGAAGGAGGGAGGGAAAGAAAAGAAAGAGTCTTAGCCTAATAAGAATCTTCGTAGCAGGTTGTATCTGGGGTTTTCATTATTCATCTAAAACAGGGATGCCAAACTCATGTTGTCACGTCGTCGTCACATGACGGATCGCAACTTTTTTCTCCTTCGCTAAATCGGGCGTGGGACGTGGCCAGCGTGTGACGCATCTGGCCCGCAGGCCGCGAATTTGACACCCCTGATCTAAAAAGAAGCAATTCCAGTGAGTGCTATTGAGAAATAAAACAATTGTAGAATTAAAAGAGCACAGCCTGAGGCTTGAAATAGGCATGATTTTTTATGATACAATAAAGTTAAGGTTGATATATATTTAAAAAATTGTCAGAAATACTGTATGGGATAGATGTAAACTTAGAATGTGATTTTATGGATCTCGGCACGAGAGTCATTTTATAGGAAAGAATTAGCAGGTAAAGAAACATGGTAACGTATTTAGAGTTGTTAAGAACATGGAGAATATAAGATGAGGATCCATGCTGAGTTGCCTAATCAGCAGAGGCTTTTTTTTCTTTTAAATGCCTCTGACGATCCCAGCTGAGTTGCCTGATCGTCAGAGGCTTTTAAAAGAAAAAAAGCCTCTGCCGATCAGGCAACTCAGCTGGGATCGTCAGAGCCCTTAGAAAGCATTTTTTTACAACCTCTTCGCCGAAGAGGTTGTAGAAAAAATGGTTTTAAAAGTAAAAAAAAAAAAATTAGCCACGCCCACCCAGTCATATTACAACTCCCCCCCCCCAAGTCACGCCCACAGAACCGGTAGTAACAAATTTTAGATTTCACCACTGGTATAAAAATCATAAACATGCAATGGCCACAATGTATAAACTCTCGCTGAAATTTTAAATGGAGGACGAACAAGTCAAAAGAGCGTCTGATAAAATGGGCAAAGAATTGTGGACTGCACATATTGTTGAAAAAGTGGGTACACCATGTGGCTGAAAGCATTGAAATTCACATTGTTATAACTTAAAACAGAATGAACACATCCCAAATTATTTGTTGGTATGTGACTCTAGAACAATTGGTCGGGAATGTATAAGGGCACTTCAAATTTATGTTAGAAATGGGAGCAACACAAAAAGTCATTTTATGATGCTTGGGGGACTTGTGAAAAAGCCAATAAATAAATAAATAAATGGGTTAAAATACTGTATATATACTGATACAAAAAATAATAATAATTAAACATCAATATTCAAGTGAAACCAGAATTTTTCTTGTTGGGATTAATGGACAAAAAAAAAAAAAAACTAGAAACAAGACATGGAAGATTTTTACATATGATCATTGCTGCAAGCATATTTGCATAGAAATGGAAAAATTCTGAAATACCCACAACATAGGAATGGTTGGTGAAGATGACCAAAACTAGCAAAAATGGAAAAAAAATTATTTGTTTGCCAAGAGAAAGATCAATACACATTTATTAGTGACTGGAAACTCCTTATAGATCTTTTGCTGAAAAAAAAGAAAAGAAAAAAAAATGAACTTGTGATTTATGGATATGTTGATTAGAAAGGATAGCTTATGGAAGTGAAAAATCCTGTAACCTTAGAGAAGGTAAAATATAAATAATATATAATACTATATTTATATAATATAAAATTTAATATATATAATATATATAATTTATAATAAAATATAAAATATATATTTATATAAAAATATAAATATAAGGAGAATCCAAGACCTCGGTGCCTTCCACCGTGCCCTTAAAACCTTCTTTTTCCAGCAAGCCGGGCTGGCCTAACACTTTTTAAAATGTTTTTAATTGTTTGTTATTGTTTTTAATCATGGGGCCAAATTTATATATATCTTTTTAATTGCATTTTAATGTTTGTAGTTTATGCTTTTACTTGGCTGTTCACCCGCCCTGAGTCCTCAGGGAGAAGGGCGGTATACAAATTTAAAAATAAATAAATAAAATAAACAAATGCAAAACTTATAACTCTTGTCAAAAAGACCAAAAACTGCTTCCTATAACAGCTTTTTCTATTTTTTCCTTCTTATTCACTATTTTCTCTCATTTTCTTTGTTTCTTTTCTAATGTTTGTCTTGCCTTTTTTTTTTTTTGTCTTTTTAAAAAATTCTTCAATAAAAAAAACGATGTTAAAAGTAAATAAAGTTCAGGCCACAGTTCTAAGGCCGTGTTTGTCAACATGGGGGAATTCTGGGAGTTGAAGTCCACACATCTTAAAGTTTCTAAGATTGAGAAACTTTAAGGTTTTAAGGCAGGGGTGTCAAACTCTAGGCCCACGGGCCAGATGCGGTCCACGGGGTACTTAGAGCCGGCCCACGAGGCCGACCTGGAAACAGCAAAGGACTGTCCTGTGGTGCTCTGCAAACGAAAACGGAACTCGGGGGCCACACATTTTTTTTTTTTAATTTGATTTATATGCCGCCCTTCTCCGAAGACTCAGGGCGGCTTACAATGTGCTCAGCAATAGCCTTCATACTTTTGTATATTTATACAAAGTCAGTTTATTGCCCCCACAAACTGGGTCCTCATTTCACCTACCTTAGAAAGGATGGAAGGCTGAGTCAACCTTGAGCCTTGGCGAGATTCGAACCCTGCAGTAATTGCAGGCAGCTGGTCTTAATAAGCTTAATAACAGGGTGCCTTAAACCCCTGTACTACCAAGGCTCTTGGTAGTGCCCCCCCATGCCCCATTTTCATTCGCGACAGACTCCTGCAGCCGTCTGCAGCGAAAACGGAGAAAGGGAAAGAGGAAAGAAAAAGAAGGAAAGAGGAGTAAGGAAGGGAAAATAAAGAAAGAGGGGAAGGAAGAAGAAAGGAGAATGAAGAGAGAAAGAAAAAGAAAGAAGGAAAGGAAAGAAGAAAGAAGAATCAATACTTACCGATAGATTTGAAAATAATATATAAAATTAATGAGTGTGCAGAATCAGATAGATTAACTAGATTGATCAATGGTAAAAAAGATTCAGAATTTTATAACAGTTGGAAAGTATGGTACGATTGGGTCCAGAAAAGGTGGGATAGAATAGATATATGATGATGTATATATATGATGGCAAATATGTATGTATAACGGAATGACTTTATGGACAATGTAATCACTTTATACCATGGTGGCAAGATTGTATATTTTATTTGTGTATTGGTGTATAGAATATATTAATAAAAATTATTTTTTTAAAAAAAAAGAAAGAAGGAAGGAAGGAGATTATAATGAGAGTGAGGGAGAGTCTCGGGGAAGTCCTGCATTAGCACTTGGCGACCACAGGTTCCCCCCCCCCCTGACATGAGTCCCATGTAATGCCCATCATGGCCACATCCAGCCTCGGCCCTCCGAGGTCAAACACATTTGACCTGATGAGGCCCTCAATGAAATCGAGGTTGACACCCCTGCTTTAAGGCAATGCCTGACTTGCTTGAATGCATCCCAACAGTGTTTTTCTTTTTTTAAAATAAAAAAGAAATGCATTGCATTTAGAATTTTAAACGATCAGGGGAAGATCGAGCCCAATGCTTTCTGACATGCCAGTTGTCCCAAGCACAGTGACATATTTACCGTTGGAAACATTCAGATTCTTAGCCTTTTTACCATAGCTTTCCCGTAGAGTTCCGAGCGAGCCATGGTGGGAAGAGACAAGGCCGAAAAGTTTGTGTATGTAGCCAGGGATGAGCTTCAAAATTTTTAGCAAGGGGTTCTCTGCCTGGTTGCTGGGTGGGCGTGACTATAGTAGGCGTGGCCTACTCGGCCTCTTGCACCATTGGTGGGGGTGTTTTTGCCCTCCCCAGGCTCCGGAGGCTTTTCTTGACCCTCCAGGAGGGCAAAAATAGCCTTCCCAGGTTCCGGAGGCCCTCTGGAGGCCGGAAACCAGCCTTCCTGAACTTCCAGTAGGCCCGTTTTTCACCCTCCCGGAGGCTCCACACTTTCCCTGCACATACCTGCATCCAAAACAGGCCACATGGGGACTCCTGGGAGGGGTGGGGTGGGCGGGGCCAGCCAGGAGTGGGATTTGGGGGTTCTCTGAAATGCACAAAACCTCTGCGAACCCCCAGGAGCCCACCCCTGTATGTAGCCTTGGGATGGGAGGCTAAAGAGCTGGAGTTTACAGCTGCAGGGCTTACCCAGCTGGGCTGCTCAGTCCAAGCGTTTGCTAATTTGCTTTTTCGTTGAAGCAAAGACGATAAGAAATCTGTTCTTCGTCTTCTCCCGTGGCTTATGCAGCTAAGCTGGTGGTAGCTTTTTTTTCTTTTTCTCTTAAAGGGTGCATGTTATCTGTGTGTTTATGTGCACCTGTATATACAGTAGAGTCTCCCACTTTCCTACGTATGGAATTAGCGGCCGTCAAAAGTATTTTCCAGTTCTAGCTTGAGAGCAATGTTTACAGTGTGAGCGTGTATGTTTGTTTATGAAGTTATTTATTTATTTGGCCACCCCTCTGATAGAAGTGACTCAGGGTGGCATTCAGGGCTTAAAACCAAACAATAAAATTAAACCAGCAACCCTGATAATAAATACCATATTTTTCGGAGTATAAGACGTACCGGAGTATAAGACGCACCTTAGTTTTTGGGGAGGAAAATATATGTTTAAAAAATTCTGTCTATCAGGTATTCACTTGGCGTCCTTAGTCTGGTCAGCTTCAGCACATTAGTTTGCTGCTTTTGAGCGCTCGCACGCTCGCTACCCTAACAAGCGCATGGTAGGGGATAAAAACCAGCTGATCATCGGAGGGAGCAGCAATGAGAAAAGCAGGCGAAGCGCGGAAGATCGCTTCACTCGCTAGCGCCTCGTTAGGGCTGAAAAACAGCTTCTAAAGCACAGCTGATCGTCTGAGGGAACAGCAATGAAAAAGCAGGCGAAGCGCGGAAGATCGCTTCACTCGCTAGCGCCTCATTAGGGCTGAAAAACAGCTTCTAAAGCACAGCTGATCGTCGGAGGGAGCAGCAATGAGAAAAGCAGGCAAAGTGTGGAAGATCGCTTCACTTGCTAGGGACTCGTTAGGGCTGAAAAACAGCTTTCTAGCTGATTTTCGGAGAGAGCAGCAATGAGAAAAGCAGGCGAAGCACAGAAGATCGCTTCACTCGCTAGCGCCTTGTTAGGGCTGAAAAAAGCACCCAAATTTTCAGCCTCTTTTGGGGGGGGGGGAGTGTATCTTATACTCCGAAAAATACGGTATTTAGGATTTTTTTTTTAAAGCCATTCCTAATTTACAGCAGAAGACACAAAGATAAAACTAATCAGGCAGCAAAGGTTGCTTAACCCTCCTAGCCCAAATGTATAGAGGAGTATCTTGGCTCTGCTTTATATCTTTTGGTTTGGGGGGGGGTGCTTATATGTGCAGGAAAAAAATATTGTGGTTATATCTTTGCTGCCCAGGCACTGCAGAACTGACCACCTCTCCTGTTTTCTTCCTCTCAGGGGGAGTCCAAACGCATCACCTTGGTTCTCCAGCAACCTCCGACTGCTGGAAATGCTCCGGGACAGCGGCAAGTTGTTTTGGGCAGTTTGCCTGGCAAGATTGTCCTTCAAGGGAATCAGCTGGCCGCCCTAAGCCAGGCCAAAGGAGTGCCAGGGCAACCTGCCAAAGTGGTGACCATCCAGCTACAGGTTCAGCAGCCGGGACAGCAACAGCAATCCAGCGGCCAGCCGGGGACGCAGAAGATCCAGCTCTTGCAGCCGACCACGGCCGGCGCCTCCGGCCAGCAGACCCCTTTAAGCGTACCCGCCGTCCAACAAGCCCAAGTGGTTGGGGGCTCAGGTCAAAGGGTGACGGTCCCCGTCAAAGTCGTGCTGCAGCCACAGGTAAGGGAAACGATCCCTCTCAGAAGTTGGGAAGAAGGCTTAAGTTAAGTTAAGTATAGTATAGTATAGTATAGTATAGTATAGTATAGTATAGTATAGTATAGTATAGTTATTTTTTAATTTAATTTAATTTATTTATTTATTTATTTATTTATTTGTTTGTTTGTTTGTTTATTTATTTGTTTATTTATTTATTTATTTATTTATTTATTTTTATATGCCGCCCTTCTTTGGAGACTCAGGGCAGCTTACTGTGCGTTAAGCAATAGCCTTGATACTTTTGTATATTTTATACAAAGTCAGCTTATTGCCCCCACAAACCGGGTCCTCATTTTACCCACCTTAGAAAGGATGGAAGGCTGAGTCGACCTTGAACCTGGGGAGAATTGAACTCGCAGTAATTCCAGGCAGCTGGATGTTAAATGCTGCCTTAGTAGGAGGCATTAGCCTCCTACGCCACCCAGTATAGTATAGTATAGTATAGTATAGTATAGTATAGTATAGTATAGTATAGTATAGTACAGTATAGTACAGTACAGTACAGTACAGTACAGTACAGTACAGATTATTTATTATTTATTTTTTTATTTTTTTATTTATTTTTATATGCCACCCTTCTCCGGAGACTCAGGGCGGCTTACAATGCGTTAAGCAATAGCCTTCATACTTTTGTATAGTTTATACAAACTCAGCTTATTGCCCCCACAAACCGGGTCCTCATTTTACCTACCTTAGAAAGGATGGAAGGCTGAGTTGACCTTGAGCCTGGTGAGAATTGAACTCGCAGTAATTGCAGGCAGCTGGATGTTAAATGCTGCCTTAGTAGGAGTAGGTGCCTCCTACGCCACTCAGTATAGTATAGTATAGTGTATAGTATAGTATAGTGTAGTGTAGTGTAGTGTAGTGTAGTGTAGTGTAGTATAGTTTATTGTCACTGCACCTCGTACAACGAAATTAAAGGCCATCTTCAGTGTACATTATAACTATAAAAATAAAAACCCAAGCATACATCCCTCACATTCTATATCATTTGAAATTGAAAACCCCTGATATTGCATTAATATTGCACTATACAGTAGAATTCAACATAGTTACTGCTCTGGGATAGAAGCTGTTTTTCAGCCTATTTGTCCTGGCTTTTATTGTCCTGTACCGTCTGCCGGATGGTAATAGTTCAAAAAAAAAAAAAAAAAAAAGGGGTGCCCAGGATGAGATGGATCTTGAAGAACGTTTTGAACTTTCTTAAGGCAGCGGGAGCTATAAAGCTCTTCCAAAGAGGGGAGAGGGCAACCAGTGACCCTCTGGGCAATGACGTTGACCCTCTGGAGCGCTGTCCTATCTGTCACTGTGCAATTGGCAAACCATACACAGGTGCAGTAAGTTAAACTACTCTCTATGGTGCAGCGGTAGAAAGTCACCAACAGTTTTTCATTCAGTTTTTTGTTTCCTGAGAAGTCTCAGCTACCCAGTTTCCCCCAAAATAAGACATTCCCTGATAGTAAACCCAATTGGGCTTTTGAGTGCATGGCAATAAGGCTTAGCACTTATTTCAGGGTTCAAAAAAATATAAGACAGGGTCTTATTTTCGGGAAACACGGTAGTATAATCTCTGCTGGGCCCTTTTGACCAGTGCTGCAATATGAGCGCAACAGGTCAGGTCCTCTTTTATGATAACACCCGGATATTTAAAACTGGCCACTTGCTCCACTCGGTCTCCATCGATAAGCAAGGGCTGGATGTCTGATCTATTCCTTCTACAGTCCATTATAAGCTCCTTGGACTTATTTGTGTTAAGGTCCAAGTTATTGTCTCCACACCATGAAAGCAACCGGTCCACCTCATCTCGATAGGCAGACTCATCCCCCCACCCCGGAGATGAGTCCCACCACTGTTGTATCATCTGCAGATTTAGTAATAGTATTACCAGGGGTGAAATCCAGCAGGTTCTGACAGGCTCTGGAGAACCGGTAGCGGAAATTTTGAGCAGTTTGGAGAACTAGCAAATACCACCTCTGGCTGGCCCCAGAGAGGGGTGGGACTGGAGATTTTGCAATATCCTTCCCCTAGGAGTGGGGAGGGAATGGGGATTTTTTTTTTTAAAAAAAAAATTGATTTATATGCTGCCCTTCTCCGGAGACTCAGGGCGGCTTACAGTGCGTTAAGCAATAGCCTTCATACTTTTGTATATTTATGCAAAGTCAGCTTATTGTCCCCACAAACTGGGTCCTCAGTTTACCTACCTTAGAAAGGATGGAAGGCTGAGTCAACCTTGAGCCTGGCGAGATTCGATCTTACATTAATTGCAGACAGCTGGTGTTAAATTACAGCACTCTGTCTGTTGAGCTATCCAGGAGATTTTGCAGTATCCTTCCCCTGGAGTGGGGTGGGAATGGAGATTTTGCAATATCCTTCCCCTGCCGTGCCCACCAAGCCACATGACGCCCACCAAGCCACGCCCACAGAACCGGTGGTAAAAAAAATTGGATTTCACTACTATTACTAGTGTGAGTGGGAATGCAGTCAAGCATAAGCTCCGTTCTCCAGCATTTTGCTGATACCGCGAGAAAAATGGGGCCAATGATTCTTCTCGCCAGATACCTTGGTGTACTTTAATAACGTTAAGCAGGTTTCCAATCCACGTAGCCCAGCTGAGGTTGGGAAAAACTGCCCTTCCGAAGAGGGGTGGATGAATAAATGGTGGAGACAGTGAGATTCTTCGTCACCCCTTCCAAACCAGCTAAAGCTGAATAAATAACATGCGTGAGGTAGAAAGGATCAGGACGATACATTCAGTTGGAATTTAAAAGAATTATTGATCAAAAGCCTAGACACAAAAGTCTACCGGTGTTTTTCCACCTTCGTTACTTTAAGATAGCTGGACTTCAACTCCCAGCATTCTCCATGCTGGCTGAAGAATGCTGGGAGTCGAAGTTCAGATATTTTAAGACACCAAGGTGGAGAAACACTGGTCTAGTCAACTAAAATCCAGTATTAAATTGACACCAGATAAGGTCAACAGAATTCAAGGAGAGTTAGACTTGAACCATTTGTGGCAACGTAACGATTCCGAGCTTATTGTTAAGGATATTGTTGTTGTGTTACCAACCAGCAGAGTGTAGAGCACAGAGAAACGTTGCTGAAAGCAATGAATAAGAGATGTGCAACCTGTTTTATCAAACGTTTACTTTATAGTGAAAAAACAATCTCATAGTCTTTTAAATCAATCCAAGTCTTTGCCAGTTAAATCAGTCCAGTGATACAAAATCTTCTTACCACACAAACAGTAGTTGGTTAGAATAACAAACTCATTCTGGTTCACAAACCACGATGGTAGCAGATCCATCCAACGATGATAGCACAATGATAGCAACTCCTCATACTATGGGAGCATATCATCAACTGAATACTTTACAGTATCTTTCTTAAATACGTTTACAACCAGTGATTATCTAATTACAGCATGACTCAGCATTACAATGACTAAGCAGTAAAACTTTAAAGTCACACAATACATATTCATATTAAAGTCACAGAACACATATATTGCCTGGACAACTTGTTAGGCTCAAACCATATCCTAACACTTATGATGCACTTAACTCCACCTCCCCCAGCTCTTGTCCTACAACATGATACGGAAAGCGTTGTTGGAGAAACAAGTTTGGTTTGGTTGGTTGGTCTTAAGTCCTAGACATTGTGAAAATGAAAGCAAGTTGAGTGTATGTGTGCGAGTACCGAATTTGTATCTTCTTTTTTGGAAATCATAATTATGCTATATTGAGGTACCCGGTCCACGTCCTACTTCCCAAACTGACAAAAAAAAAAAAAAAAAAAAAAGTGCCTTCCTCTTTGTTGCTCTTGCCTAGCGTAACAGAAAGTATTTGTTTGTATCCCGCTTTTCTTATTTTTACAAATATCTGAAGGCAGCAAACATTTCCAATCCACTTTCCTTCTCCTCCTATTTTCCCCACAAACAACCCTGTGAGGTTGGTCAGGCTGAGAGAGAATGACTGGCCCAAAATCATCCAGCCAGCATTCCTACCAAAGGAAGGACTAGAATTCACTATCTCCTGGTGATTGGCCAGAGTCGCCCAGCTGGCTTTCGTGACATATGGTTATCCAATCTCTTCTTAAAAACTTCCAGAGTTGGAGCATTTATAACTTCTGGAGGGAAGTAGTTCCACTGATTAATTGTTCAAACTTTCAGGAAATTTCTCCTTAGTTCTAGGTTGATTCCATCCGTTGCTTCTTGTCCTGCCCTCAGGTGCTTTGGAGAATAGTTTGACTCCCTCTTCTTATCGCAGCCCCAGAGATATTGGAAGACTGCTGTCATGTCACCCCTAGTCCTTCCTTTCATCAAACTAGACATATCCAGTTCCAGCAACCGTTCTTTATATGTTTTAGCCTCCAGTCCCCAATCATTTTTGTTGGCTCTTCTGTGCACTCTTTCTAGAGTCTCCACATCTTTTTTACATCGTGGTGATCAAAACTGGATGCGGTATTCCAAGTCTGGCCTTACCAAGGCCTTATAAAGTGGTATTAACACTTCACGTAATCTCGATTTTATCCCCCTGTTTATGCAGCCTAGAACTGTGTTGGCTTTTTTGGCAGCTGCTGCACGCTGCTGGCTCATATTTAAATGGTTGTCCACTAGGACAACTACTACTATTACTACTATTGAGCAAGGTACCAGTCTTGATTAAGAGCCTTTAGGTCTTCAGTTTCGGGGGCTTCAGGCCTCCCCGTCTTCCCACCTTCAGGTGATGGCTTCTGTTCTTATCCATCTTCTGAATACCAGCCTCATATTTGGAGAGAACCAGGATATTTCATTGAGGACGGCTTTTAACTCTGTATCCCTCTGCAGGCCAGCTCGTCCCAAGGCAGCTCCTCGGGACTCTCGGTAGTGAAGGTGCTGAGCAGCAGCGAGGTGGCGGCCCTCCCGTCCTCCAGCGGCACACGAAGCAGCTCGGATGAATCCCGCAAGCTGGAGCACCAGAAGAAGCAGGAGAAGGCCAACCGGATCGTAGCAGAGGCCATCGCTCGGGCCCGAGCCCGGGGCGAGCAGAACATCCCGCGGGTGCTGAACGAGGACGAGCTGCCCAGCGTTCGGCCAGAAGAGACGGGAGAACGCAAGCGGCGCCGGAAGGGCGGGGGCGAGCGCATCCCCAAAGAGGACCGACCACGCAAGGGCAGGGGCCAGGCAGGATCCGGCAAGAGCAAAGGCCGTGGGAAACCCAGGTAACCAGCAGTGGAACAGTTTGGGGGTGGGGAAGTTCTTCTTTTTCAAAGCAAGAAGATCCGGGTCATTTCCATTTGTGCCACTCTCCTTTTTCCCAGCACGATCACACCAGTTGTTGGGAAGAAACGGAAACGGAACGCTTCTTCAGACAATTCAGATGCCGAGGTGATGCCAGCCCAGTCTCCGCGTGAGGAGGAAGAGGCCAGCATCCAGGTGAGCACAGAGGGTGATCCTTACTGGGGAGGGGATTAACTAAGTTAAGGCTATACAAACAGTTCTGTTGCCACCGTTTCCCAAGAGAAAAGGGGGTGCGTTGACTCAGCGTTAAAAGACACTGAGCTGGAAATTTGACTGCCCGGGTTTGAGACCCAGCGCCACACGATGGGGTGAGCTCCCGTTCCTTTCCCCAGCTCCTGCCAACCAAGCAGTTTGAAAGCATGAAAATGAAACTGTTGTGACGTAGGCTTACTGAGTCATTACAATACACAATTAGTCCCCCAAAAACCTATTTTATTGTAACAGCTGAGAATTATGTTCATTCCCAGCGGAATCCCAATTAGTTGCAAAACAAGTCTTTCAGAAGAAGTCCTTCGGGATAATCACCAACCTTTATCTTCTTTGACACCCTGCCAAAGGCCTTACTTGGCAAAGCCCCACAAAGTTTAGAAACAAACAAGAGATGCCGACTGGAAACAGAGTTAGCAATATTGCTTTCCTGCAAAAGGCCCAAGTGCCTTTGTTTCTCTTTTAAGCCTTAGGGGAGGGGCCAATCATCTCCTGGCCTTACTCCCAAGTCATCCCTTTTTATTTATTTATTTATTTATTTTTATTTGTTCCTATTTCTATACCGCCCTTCTCCAAATAGGACTCAGGGCGGTGAACAGCCAAAGTAAAAAACAGAACATACAAAATTTAAAAGCAGTTTAAAATAATTAAATATTTTGGCCGTAAATTAAAACAACCCAATTTAAAATCAATTTAAAATTTAACTCAAGCCAGTTAAAAAAAAGTTAAAAAATTTAACTTTTGCTTTAGCTGCTCTTGCCTTCTGGCAGCTCTGCGCCTGCGTGCACTAGGAACAGGCTCCTCCTGTTCCTCTGCCTCTCTGCTGTCTGACTCTGGAGACTCCGGAGTCCGCGCACCACTCCCAGATGGCCCTGGCCCCATCTCTGCCTCCGATGCACAGCCCTCATCCGGGCCTTTTCGAGACTCAAGGACTGGCCCATGTTCCTCCCCAGCCTCCTCACTGACCGACTCCACTGCCAGCTCCGCAAGCTGCTGGCAGACCACAACAGAAACTAGATAAATAGGTACCACTTCAGTAGGAAGGGAACAGCGTTCCCTGCGCCTCAGTGTATACTCATGCTGGCCACATGACCACGGGCAATGCTGGCTCCCTCGGCTATGAAACGGGTGATGAGCACCGCCCCCACTGGACACCTTTTCCAAGAGACTTGCAGTTTGCTTTGCAAAGGTGCTCAGATGATGCTTCACACGGATGGAGCCAAATCGTTGCCTTGCCTTGCCTTGCTTTGCTTTGTTCCAACTCCTTCCTCTCACCCATTCACTGATCGGGAGGGTTGCGAGAGCATCTGCCATTGCACTTTAGAGCAAGCAAAGCGAAGCGCTTCAAAATGTGTTTTGCAACACCAACTGCCTCATTAAAGCAGATTGATTTGCTGGAGATCTGGGAGATGACCACGGATAAGAGAATTTGGTGGCCGCAATGGGGAAAATAAGATAGAGTGAGGCAGTGGCCTAGAGGTGGAGCTCTCACCTCACAATCAGGAGGCTGTGGGTTCGAACCTAGGTAGAGGCAGATATTTCTCTCTCTGGGCATAATGAGAATATATCTGCTGAAAAAAACTTCTTATTGGTGACAGGAAGGGCATCTGGCCATTAAAACACTCAGCTTGCTCCATTCAGTCCACTCCGCAAGGGTGGAGGTCGTTAAATGAAGGTGAGGAAGAGGAAGAAAATAAGATGGGGAAAGAGCATCATGTACGCTCGCTATCTTGAGTTGTCTTATAGAGTAATAAGGTGGAATAAAAATTAAATAAATAATGCCTCTTCATTAAAATCTTTGCTTCAGACAAAAAAAACGACACGTTTGCAGGTCTACCAGAAAAAAGAAACCACCTTAGTTTTTCTCTTAACTTTTAAACGGGAGGGTGAGCATATTCAAAGTCCAAAGAAAATATTCAGACCCTTTGTGTTGTGGTTCTTTTGAATAATAAGAGGAAGAGGTGGCAGCGGAGAATAATTAAAAAGAGGAACGTTCGCGGGTCAAAAGCTACATAGTACTGAGTGTTTCTTCTATTCTTGCGCTATGAAAACACACACCCATCCCGTCTTAACTGTGACCCCAAATATGGGTCCAATCTCAAAATCCAAAGCAGAAGCAATAACTTTCTGCTTTAGGCCACAGACAAGTTTACTATGCCTAAATGGTTGCTAGTATTCGTGGTTTGCAAATGGAACTTATCCTTCCAAAATGGGGAACTGGATCTTTGCTTGCTTCTTCTAAGATTTGGGGGGAAGTTTGACCTCCAATATGACCTCACCAACACATAGCTGATAGCATCCGGTTGTCTTAACAGAATACCAGAGTTGGAAGGGACCATAGAGGTCTTCTAGTCCAACCCTCTGCTCTATATCCGTGATGGTGAACCTATGGCACGTGTGTCACAGGTGGCATGCAGAGATACATCGGTGGGCATGCAAACTCAGCTCCGACGCCAGGCCTTCTGGACCCACCGGAAGCAGGGAAACAGGCTGTTTCCGGCCTCCAGAGGGCCTGGGGTGGGGTGGGGAAGGCTGTTTTTGCCCTCCCCAGGCTCCTAGAAAACCTCTGGGGCCTGGAGAGAGCAAAAAACGGGCCTTCCGGTCCCACCGGAAGTCGGCAAATGGGCTGTTTCCAGCCTCCAGAGGGGTGGGGAAGGCTGCTTTCACCCTCCCCAGGCTACTGGAAAGCCTCTGGAACCTGGAGAGGGCGAAAAACGGGCCTACTGGGCCCACCGTGCCATCGTGAGCCAAAAGCGGGGGGAGCACGGGGGGCGGGGCGTATAGAATTATGGGTGTAGGCACGCGTGCGCAAGCCCCCCCTCCGCGCGCTTCCCCCCGCTTTTGGCACGCGATGGCAAAAAGGTTAGCCATCGCTGTCCTATATCCTTCCAGATAAACGGTTGTCCAGTCTCTTCTTTTAAAAACCCCAGTGTTGTTTTCCCTTTTTCCCATCTAAGAATTTAACTGGTACAGATGTGATTTTTTTTTTTTTTAATGGTATGTTATTTTCCTTAAAAGTAGTGGTGCGGTGGCCTAGAGGAGGAGCTCTCGCCTCACAATCAGGAGGCTGTGAGTTCAATCCTAGGTAGAGGCAGATATTTCTCTCTCTCGGCACAGTGAGAATATATTTGCTGAACAAAACTCTGCATTGGCGACAGGAAGTGCATCCGGCCATGAAAACACTCCGCTCCATTCAGTTGCCCAGACTCCACCCCGCAAGGGATTATGGGCTCGCTAAAAGAAGATGATGAAGATGTTATCTTCTTTAAACCATCTCCTTTTCTCCCCGCCTCTAGAAACGGCGTTCGAACCGTCAGGTGAAGCGAAAGAAATATACAGAAGATCTGGACATCAAGATCACGGATGATGAAGACGACGAGGAGCTGGATGTGACCGGGCCCATTAAGACCGAACAGCCCCCAGCTCCAGAACCGCCTGCTCCAGAACCCATCCCTGAAGGAGAGACATTGCCCTCAATGCAGTTCTTTGTGGTAAGGGGGCTTCCTTAGTCTGGAATGTCATTTCCGCATAATGTCTCACCTGTCGATTTGGTAGGTCTAGAACAGGGGTGTCAAACTCGATTTCAACTCGATTTGAGGGGACTGTCGATTCACCATCTGAGGGCTGATGGACAGCCCAGACTCTGCCTCTCTCTCTCTCTCTCTCTCTCTCTCTGTCTCTCTCTGTCTCTTTCTCTCTGTCTCTCTCTCTTTGTCTCTGTCTTTTGTCTCTTTCTCTCTGTCTCTCTCTTTGTCTCTGTCTCTGTCTCTCTCTCTCTGTCTCTTTCTCTGTGTCTCTCTCTCTTTGTCTCTGTCTCTCTCTGTCTCTTTCTCTGTCTCTCTCTTTGTCTCTGTCTCTCTCTGTCTCTCTCTCTCTCTCTCTCTGTCTCTTTCTCTCTGTCTCTCTCTCTTTGTCTCTGTCTCTCTGTCTCTCTCTGTCTCTTTCTCTCTGTCTCTCTTTCTCTCTGTCTCTCTCTGTCTCTCTCTCTTTGTCTCTCTCTCTCTCTCTCTCTCTGTCTCTTTCTCTCTGTCTCTCTCTCTCTGTTCTTTCTCTCTGTCTCTCTCTCTTTGTCTCTGTCTCTCTCTCTCTCTGACAGCTCAATCCCCTCTTCCTCCTCAGAGCTCCCAGGCTGCCCTGATGCTGATCCTGACTCCCATGCCTCCTCCTCCTCCTCCTCCTCTGATTCAGCTGCCAGAGGGGCCAGCGGCCGACAGGTCACAATAGGAAGTCAGATTCGCTTTATATCCATGTTACTAACTGAACAGCTGCAGTGATTCACTTAACAACTTTGGCAAGAAAGGTTGTACCATGGGGCAAATTTAACTGTCTTGCTTAGCCTGGATACTTTGGGCTCAATTATGGCCGTAAATTGAGGATTGCCCTGTACTTGGACTTCCGGTTTTCAGGATTTGCAGTTAACACCGTACTGCCTGCTGAATTCTGGGAATTGAAATCCGTCCTGTCTGGATAGCATCCAGAATGGTGAAGGCTGCTTTAAAAGGCGAGGGGCATTTCCCCCCCCCACATCTTCCTATACAGGTAGTCCTCAACTAAATGACCGCAATTGAGCCGAAAATTTACGTTGCTAAATGAGAAATTTGTTAAGTCAGTTTTTCCGAATTTTCTCACCACAGTTATTAAGGGAAACATTGAGGTTGTTAAATTAGTGACCCGGTTGTTAAGTGAATCCCCATTCACTTCGTTAGCCAGAAGGCTGCAAAAGGTGATCCCATGACCCAGGGACACAGCAACCGTCATAAATGTGAGTCGGTTGTTCAGATGCATCCAAATCAAAACCACGTGATCGCAGGGACGGTCATAAATCTGAAAAAATGTTCCTGAGCCACGTTTTTCAGTGTTGTTGTAACTTCGGTCAGTCACTAAGTGAATTGTTGTAAGAGGAGGACTCTTGTGTACTGAGATTTGATAAGGGACGTTCGCTCGGTGGTGCCCCTATGTTTTTTCCATACTAGTCCTCCCAGATTTAATTCTTTGCATTTCTGGCTGAGAAAAGGATTGTGAATCTCCGTTGCTAGACCAATGTTGATGGAACATAATTGGGATAGACTAGAGGTCAGTAACCTGCGGCTCTGGAGCCGCATGTGGCTCTTTCATCCCTCTGCTGCGGCTCCCTGTTGCCAGTCGGCTCCACAGTTAATAGGGCTTTTGGTTAGGACAGGTAGAGGAAAAAGGATGCTGCGCTAGGAAGAGACTCTATGGTGGGGGAACTGGACTTCCGGCCAGCTCCAGAATTGAACGGGGGCTTCCGGTTAGGACCTTTGCGGCTCTTTGAGTGTTTAAGGTTGCCGACCCCTGGGATAGACAATGTTTGGTGGCCTTCTAGGTCGCCTTCTGGTGTCCTCTTCGTTTTGGGGACTTAGGATAAAGGAAAGGAAGCCTCTTCATACATGATGCTTATATTTGTAGGGGTACCATTCTCTTGCAGTGTGAGTCCCGAAGTTGCTTTCTTTCAAGAGGCAACTGGACTTTCTGAGTTTTCTTTGAAGATGTTTCACTTCTCATTCAAGAAGCTTCTTCAGTTTAATTTCGAATTTTTAATGCTGAATAGTTAGAAATTGATAATTGCTTTATGAAGGAATAAAGAGGATAAGTGTTTAATTTAGAATCTTATTAGGGAGCAATGTTGAAAAAGAAAGGTGTTTGAGGGATGAAAATGAAACTTAAACTAATCAATTAGTGTTTGTTAATGCTTGTATTATTGGTAAAGTTATTGGATTAGATACCAAGAAAAAGGCTTTCATATTCAGGAAGAAAGAATTTAACCCAATTGATTTTGAGAATTTACAAAAGGGAGGTTGATGAATTTGTAAAAGAGGAGTTAAAGAGTGTGGGGGAGTTTTCAACCTTGTAGTAGGTTAGTATATTTTAGCTTTTGCTTGTTAAATGTTATACCCTGTTTTTGCTCTGGGAAGTCGGGGGGTGGGTGGGTGAAGGGGAGGGTTGGGTTGGGATAAAATTGTTGAATAGATAAAGGTACAAATATAAAAGTAAATGTGGGGAAAATGTTACAACAAATGACATGATAATATTAAGATCTGATAAATATTGGAGGAGTAAGAGGAAAAAAGATGTATTCAGATGATACACTGATTGATTGATTATATATTGTATGTATGTTTGTTTATAAAAAAATAAAAACTTTTCAATATAAAAAAAAAAGCTTCTTCAGCTCTGACTGGATGGTGGGGAATGGAAGGGTTTATATTCCTTGCAGACAGCTGGTCATTTGCATCCTTTTTAGAGAGTCGTTGAGGCCACTTGGAGGTTTGTCTGTGTCCAGATAAATCTCCAGTGTCCAGTGGGGCTCCCCTTGAAGAGCACTCGGAGGCTCCAACTGGTCCAGAATGCGGCCGCGCGGGTGGTTATGGGTGCAACTCGTTGCGCCCATGTGACACCCCTCCTGCGCGAGCTGCACTGGCTCCCAGTGGTCTTCCGAGTGCGATTCAAGGTGTTGGTTACCACCTTTAAAGAGCTCCATGGCATAGGACCCGGGTACCTCCGAGACCGACTTCTGCCACCAATAGCCTCCCACCAACCAGTCCGCTCCCACAGAGAGGGTCTCCTCAGGGTGCCATGGCCAAGTTATGTCGGCTGGCGACAGCCAGGGGGAGGGCCTTCTCTGTGGGAGCCCCAGCCCTGTGGAATGAACTGCCCCCGGAAATACGTAGGATCTCCGACCTCCGGTGTGTTTCGCTGCGCTCTGAAGACCCTGTTGTTCCGCCAGGCCGGGCTATTAACATAATCGTTTTAAATTGGGGTATTTTAAATTTCTGGGATTTTAATTGGAGCCTAATTATTTAATGATTTTAAATTTTAATTGTTGTTTTGTTTCTGTGTTTTTAAATAGGCTGTACACCGCCCTGAGTCCTTCGGGAGAAGGGCGGTATAGAAATAAAATTATTATTATTATTATTATTATTAATGACTTGCCCAAAGACATCAGGATCAAAGGCCAGGCAGGGTGGCCCTTTAGTGCCTTTATCAAGTCCTCTCTTTAACTATCCCTTCTTTCTTCCCCACCCTTTCTGCCCGAAAGGAAAACCCGAGTGAAGAGGATGCTGCCATTGTAGACAAGGTCCTGTCCATGCGAGTGGTGAAGAAGGAGGTAACGAATCTTTGATCTGCTGCCAAGGCTGAGTGACTTGTGGCTTTCCAGCCTGCCTCTGCCTTGCTTTTATTGTAAGGATTTGCTTTTCCAGATGGTGGGTGGGCGGGGAAGGGTCCAAAGCCACACAAGAGTCCTTTCGGCTCGTTTTGTCCAGGCTCTTCAGAGCAGACCTTCAAGGTGCAGCTACGGGATTGTATTCTCATAGTGTACGTATCCAAAGGCAGATGTAAGACAGGTGGCTAGATAGTTAGGCTAGATAAGATCGATCCATCAGAATAGAGCTGGAAGAGACCTTGGAGGTCTTCTAGTCCAGCCCCCTGCTCAAGCAGGACAACCCTGCACCATTTCAGACAAGGGACTGTCCAGTCTCTTCTTAAAAAACCTCCAGTGATGAAATACCTACAACCATGATGGCGAACCTATGGCACGCGTGCCACAGGTGGCACGCGGAGCCATATTAGTGGGCACGCCAGCTCAGCTCTGGGGCGCATGCGCGCGCCGGCCAGCTGATTTTCGGGCCTTCTGGGCCCACCAGAAGTAGGGAAACAGGCTGTCTCCTGCCTCTGGAGGGCCTGTGGAGGTGGGGAAGGCCCGTTTTTTTTTCTTACCTGGCTCCAGATCCTCTCTGTGTATCTGGGAACGGCGAAAACAGCCTTTCCCACTTCCTTGGAGGCCCTACGGAGGTTCAAAGGGCCCATTTCCCGACTCCCAGTGGGACAGGAAGTGACGTTTTTTCCAGTCCCCAGCCTCCAGAGACTCCTAGAGAGGCTCCTAGAGACTCCTAGAGAGGTTCTGGAGGCTGGGGACAGCAAAAAATGTCACTTCCTGTCCCACCGGGAGTTGGGAAATGGGGTTTTTCAGCCTCCGTAGGGCCTCCAAGGGAGTGGGAAAGGGTGTTTTCGCCATTCCCAGATACACAGAGAGAATCTGGAGCCAGGTAAGAAAGAAAAACGGGCCTACCAGGTCATCATGTGCCAGGAGCGGGGGGGGGAGGGGGAGGGGTTGCGCACACATGCGCGTGGGCACGTGTGCGCATGACCCTCCCCCGCCCCCCCCTCTCCTGGCACGCGATGGCAAAAAGGTTAGCCATCACTGACCTACAACGTCTGAAGGCAAGCTGTTCCACTGGTTAATTGTCCTCACTGTTAAGACCTCAGTTTAATTAAATTAAATTAAATTAAACTGAGGTCTTAACAGTGAGGACAATTAATTTAATTTAATTTAATTTAATTTAATTTAATTTAATTTAATTTAATTTAATTTAATTTATTTAATTTAATTTAATTTAATTTAATTTAATTTAATTTAATTTAATATGAATGAACAGAGGGAGGGGGGGATGGATGGATGGGCAGACAAAGGGATAGATAGCCAACCTTTCACAGATTTATTTTTTACTTTACTTCACATTTACTTTTCATTCATTCAGTCATTCGGCTTGTTTGTCGCTTATCTTGCCCAGAGACGACTCTGGTTGGCTTACAAATGTTAAAAGCCAATGAAACATTGAAGCAACAAACAAAGATGAATGAATGGACAGAGGGAGCGGGGGATGCAGGGGTGAAATGCTGTCAGTTCGCACCAGTTCGGGCGAACCGGTAGTTAAAAAATGCTACCGGTTTGTCCGAACCGGTATTTTTTTTTTATTTGATTTATATGCTGCCCTTCACTGGAGACTCAGGGCGGCTTACAATGCGTTAAGCAATAGCCTTCATACTTTTGTATATTTGCACAAAGTCAGCTTATTGCCACCCCAATCCGGGTCCTCATTTTACCTACCTTAGAAAGGATGGAAGGCTGAGTCAACCTTGAGCCTGGTGAGATTTGAACTTGCAGTAATTGCAGGCAGCTGATGTTAATAACAGTATTTTAGTCTGCTGCGCCACCAGGGCACAGTGTGCACAGCTGATCCTATGATCAGCTGTGCCACACGATTTAACCTATTCTCCAAAGCACCAGAAGGCAGGATAAGAAGCAACGGATGGAAACTAATCCAGGAGAGAAGCAACCTAGAACTAAGGAGAAATTTCCTGGCAGTTAGAGCAATTAATCAATGGAATGGCTTGTCTCCAGAAGTTGTGGGTGAGGTTTTGAAGAAGAGATTGGACAACCATCCAATGTCTGAAATGGCATAGGGCAGCACCCCCCAATCTTTTGGTCCCCAAGGACCGGTTCCATGGAGAAAAGTTTTTCCGCGGACCAGGGTATGTATGTGCGGTTTTGTATGCTGCCAGCATCCCACAGATGGGGCTTTGCTTGTTTATGCGGCCCGGTTTCTGGCATGCCACAGCCCAGTGCCAGTCCACGGACGGGGGTTGAGGACCCTTGATATAGGGTCTCCTGTTTGAGGACGGAGTTGGACTAGAGGTCCCTCCCAGCTCCCTTCCCACTCTGTTATTCTGTTTAGCCTCCTTACCTGGAATGAATCCCCTCCCTCTTCAGTTCTCTGATTTTGTTGGTTTCTTTCCTCCTTCGGCAGCTACCCAACGGGCAGTTCACAGAAGCAGAAGAATTCTTTGTGAAATACAAAAACTAGTAAGTACGCCACTCCCTTTCCACTTTCAAACACACCCACCGCTGGGCCGTTTAATAGAAGGGCTGTGTGACGGTAATGATTTAAGAGCTGACCAGCTGCTACGATGATGTAATGGTGGGAATGAGTCAGCAAGGCTTTTGGGCTGATATCACTTTAAGAGCCCGTAATAAGAAGAGGCTCTGTTGGGGCATATCTTTCCATGTGTTCTTCCGTGCTGTAATTGCTGATTGCTGTTTGAGGTGTGACTAAAGTACATGTATGTATATATTCTTTGTAGATAAAACCACTATTTAAATACAAACCTCCTGTTTACTGTATTTGCTCCTGGGTTGTCTCACATAGTCACACTGTGTGCTCTCTGACAGGGTGAAACGCAGATCTCCGTCTGTGTTGTAGGGAAAGGATCATTGTACCATTGTTTCCCGTCCCATCAAAGTAATTGCCCGAAACACTAATGGAATGCTTGGATTGACCCAGTTTAGGAAAAGAACGAAGTTCTGGAGCCAGATCGCTCTCAGGATTAAACTGCGGGATCCTTGGTGCTCTCTGAGCTTGGTTATTTTCTTGCAGTCGTTTCGTTACCCAATTAGGTAATCTCAGTGCTGATGTTACAGAGTACAGACAATCCTCGAGTTACGACCACAAGTGATCCCAAAATTCCTGTTGGCAGGCGAACTCACATTTGTTAAGTGAGTTTTGCCCCGTTTTACCACCTTCCTTGCCACCGTTGTTAAGCGAATCACTGAAGCTGTCGAGTTGTCGTCATGTGGTTGCCAAGTGAACCTGGCTTCCCCCTTGACTTTGCTTGTCAGAAGGTCGCAAAAGGGGATCACGAAGATCCCAGGACACCGTGACCATCATCAACATGAACCAGGGGCCAAACATCTGGATTTTGATTAGGTGACCATAGGGATGCTGCAACAGTCATAAGTGTGTGGAGGGGAAATTGCTTTTTTCAGAGACGTTGTAGCTTTGTTACTAAATGAACTGTTATAAGTCGAGGGTTACCTATACGTACATAATTGATGACGTTACGTAGTTGGGTAATGAAACATCTGCAAGAAAACCCACCAAGCTGAAAGAACACCAAGGATACCACTTCTTCCCATTTGTTGTGGCTCCGTTACCGGAGCCTGTGTCATCGTCGGGAGAGGACTCCGAGAGTGAAGGGGAGGAGTTGGCAAGGCCTCTCTCTCCAGGATCCTCCTCTCTGGCAATGCCTTCGGTGTCCGCCGAAGGGCAAGAGATAGGGCCAGGGCCAAGCACGTCCACGCAGCCACAGATGGACAGTGATGAGGGTAATGAGTCTTGGCTGGACCAAGCCAGCGTCGCAGAGATAAGCGCGCGCAACAGAAAAAAGGGCGTGCCCGAGATTAGACTGAGTCACTGGACCACACCCCACAGGATATGAAAGGGAGCGTGGTGGCCAGTCAAACCTTGTGACGAACAAAGCTGAAAGCTTCCACGCCATTCTGCATTGCCGGACTTTTGCTTTAAGACTTTGCTGGAGTATCTCTGGACTTGATGTAATTCCGTAATTATTGAGCTGCTTTCCTTTGATGTATCAGAAGTGGGGAGAAGTTATCTCTCCTCTTTGTAAATAATAAACTCTTGGCAGGCAGCCACTAGGTTGTTGCCAAGTTCCGTTATCATAAGGAAAAGGATTTTGCCGGCTGGTTTGGTCTTTAACTCCTGAACATCCGTTGGTGTGTGCGCGTGGGGTTGGGGACAGAACAACATTGCTGATCCAATGCTTTCTTCTGGATGCCCATCATTTACAATACCTTTCTGTCTTCTCCCCCCACCCCAAACTCTCTGTTCCAATTCTTCCCCCAAGCTCTTACTTGCACTGCGAATGGGCCACCATTGCTCAACTGGAGAAGGACAAGAGGATCCACCAGAAGCTCAAACGCTTTAAGACCAAAATGGCTCAGATGAGGCACTTCTTCCATGAGGTACCCATGACGATAGAAACCTAAGCAGACTCGGAGGCTGACTTGGTCAGCCGGCCAGTGGCTTGTTTAATCCCAGTTGCTGCGGGAGTCAACACCACCTCATGCTATCCTGTCTTTTTTAGGATGAGGAACCTTTCAACCCAGACTACGTGGAAGTTGACCGCATCCTGGACGAATCGCACAGCATTGACAAGGATAACGGCGAGGTGTGTGGGTACTTTTCAGATCAATTGATGGGATAGATCAGGGGTCGGCAACCTTAAGCACTCAGAGCCACAAAGTTCCTAACCGGAAGCCCCCATTCAATTCTGGAGCCGACCGGAAGTCCGGTTCCCCCACCATAGAGCCTCCTCCTAGCACGGCGTCCTTTTTCTTCTACCTGTCCTAACCGAAAGCCCTATCAATTGTGGAGCCGACCAGCAACAGGGAGTTGCAGCAGAGGGATGAAAGAGCCACATGCGGCTCCAGAGCCGTGGGTTGCTGACTCTTGAGATAGATGTTTGTTGTTGTTAGTTGCAAAGTCGTGTCCGACCCATCACGACCACATGGACAATGTTCCTACAGGCCTTCCTGTCCTCTACCATTCTCTGGAGTCCATTTAAGCTCATGCCTACTGCTTCAGTGACTCCATACAACCACCTCGTTCTCTGTCGTCCCTCTTCTTTTGCCCTCAATCGTTCCCAGCATTAGGCTCTTCTTCACTGAGTCCTTTGGTCTCATTAGGTGTCCCAAGTATTTGAGTTTCATCTTCAGGATCTGGCCTTCTAAAGAGCAGTCAGGGTTGATCTCCTCTAGGACTGGCTGGTTTGTTCACCTTGCAGTCCAAGGGACTCGCAGGAGTCTTCTCCAGCACCAGAGTTCAAAGTCCTCCATTCTTTGACGCTGTTCCTTATGGTCCAACTTTCACAACCATACATTACAACTGGGAAAGCCATAGCCTTGACTATACGCACTTTTGTTGGCAGGGTGATGTCTCTGCTTTTTAATAACCTATCTAGATTTGCCATAGCTTTCCTCCCCATACCAATAGCAGACTTATATACTGCTTCATAGTTCTTTAAGTGGTTTATAGAGTCAGCCTATTGCCCCCAAGAATTTGGGTCCTCATTTTACCAATCTTGGAAGGATGGAAGACTGAGTCCACCTTGAGCCGGTCAGAATCGAACTCCTGACAGTCAGCAGAGTCTACAATGCTGCATTCTAACCACTGCACCACCACGGCTCTTAAATATGATACATAAATACCGGCTGCCTGATGAGAAAGCAGTAGCTACCTAAGAACTTCAGAAGAACCAAGCTGGATCTGACCGGTGGCTTTTCTGCTCTGATATTCGGAGTCACATGATGTCCAGCAAGATCAGGAGTGAAATGTTACCGGTTTGGGCCGATTTGCCCGAACCGGTAGTAAAAAATGCTACTGGTTCGCTGAACCAGTAGTAAAAAAATATTTTAAAAAAAAGGTGCAACGAGCATCTGAGCAATGTGCGATCATCGGAACTTTTTTTTTTTTCTTTTTTAGCATATTTTTACTACCGGTTCTTCGGAACTAGTAGTTCAAAATGCTTTTTTTTTTTTTTTTTAACTCTTTAGGCATTTTTTTACTACCGGCTCAGATGAATAGGTAGTAAAACAATGCTTTAAAAAAGTAAAAAAAAAAAAAAAAGGCTCCAACGATCACAGCTGTGCCGCGCGATCGTCAAAACCTTTTTTTTTTTAAAAACTTTTTTAAAGCATTTTTTACTACCTATTCGCCCGAGCCGGTAGTAAAAAAATGCTTTAAAAAAGTTTTTAAAAAGCTTCCCATGCGCGCCACAGCTGATCACCACCCCTCCCCTCCGCCCTTTTCCACTTACCTTCCCAAGCCGCCTTTTGGTGCACACAGCTCGTGTTTGGTGCAAACTGTGCATGTGGGCATTTGGCGCACATGCGCGGCCAGTGAACCGGTAGTAAACCGGTTCGAATTTCACCACTGAGCTAGATGCATTTGGAAAGTTTATAAACCTAAAAACCAGAGGCCAAAGTGTAGAATAGGATTATCTTGAAACTCCCCCCCCCAAAAAAGTGGTGTTATTAGACATAAAAGCAGGGGTGAAATGCTCCTGGTTCGGTCCGGATCGCCTGATCCGGTAGTGATGACGGCGGGTGGTTCGGAGAACTGGTAGCAAAAATCCCTGCAACACCCCACACACACACACTATGCCCAGCTGAGCCGCACGATCATCAGAGGCTTTTTTTTTTTCTTTTAAAAGCATTTTTTCTACAACCTCTTCCAACGAAAAAATGCTTTTAAAAGTAAAAAAAAAAAAAAGCCTCCGGTGATCGTGCGGCTCAGCTGCAATCGTCAGAGGCTTTTCAAAGCATTTTTTTCTGCACTCTCTTGGCCGAAGTGGTGGTAAAAAAAATGCTTTGAAAAGTCTCTGACGATCCCAGCTGAGTTGCCTGATCCTCAGAGAGGCTTTTCAAAGCATTTTTTAAAAAGCTTCTCTTGACTATCGCAGCTGAGTTGCCTGATCGGCAGAGGCTTTTCAAAGCATTAGAAAAAATGCTTTGAAAAGTTAAAAAAAAAAAAAAGTTGGCCACGCACACCCAGTCACATTACCCCACCACCACCAAGCCACGCCCACAGAACCGGTAGTAACAAATTTTACATTTCACCCCTGCATCAAACTTTAAAAATACACAAAAGGTTTCCACAATTGTAGTATGGCAGTAAAGCCATAGAGAAAAGCCATTTGAACAACGAACGAACAACACAAAAGCTGTACTCTCATCTCTCTCTCTTTGTCTCTCTCTCTCTCAAACATTGTGCAGCCGGTGATCTATTACTTGGTAAAGTGGTGTTCGCTCCCTTACGAAGACAGCACGTGGGAGCTGAAAGAAGACGTGGACGAAGGGAAGGTCCGAGAGTTTAAACGCATCCAGTCCAGGCACCCTGAGCTCAAACGGGTGGTGAGTGACAGCTTTATTCCCTACGCTCTAAAGTCCTGGGCTTTATCTGCCGTGCTAATTTAACCTTCTGGTTTTGTCCACTAGTATTCTGGAACTGAATTAGGGACGCGGTGGCTCAACGGCTAAGACGCTGAGCTTGTCGATCGAAAGGTGGCAGTTCAGCGGTTCGAATCCCTAGTGCCGTGTAATGGGGTGAGCTCCCGTGACTTGTCCTAGCTTCTGCCAACCTAGCAGTTCGAAAGCACCTAAAAATGCAAGTAGAAAAATAGGGACCACCTTTGGTGGGAAGGTAACAGCGTTCCGTGCACCTTTGGCGTTGAGTCATGCCGGCCACATGACCACAGAGATGTCTTCGGACAGCGCTGTCTCTTCGGCTTTGAAACGGAGATGAGCACTGCCCCCTAGAGTCTGGAACGACTAGCACATATGTGCGAGGGGAACCTTTACCTTTACCTTTTATTCTGGAACATTGTGTTTGGATACCTACTCCTTCAGACGTGCAGGCAGATTTCTGACTCCGTGGTAGTGGGGGAAAAAAAAACCCTTAACTGATCTCTGATATCTTTTCATTATTGCAGGACAGGGAGCAAAGAAAAACAAAAGTCCATTGCAGATTTAATAATTGGTAGCTTCTGTTATTATTACTGGTTTTCCCCCTTTACATTCCTTTTTTTTAAATGAGTGCCTTCTAGTCCCACCTTAGCCATGAAAGCCAGCTAGGTGAGTTCTAGTCCTGCCCTAGGCGTGAAAGCTGGCTGGGTGGCTTTGGGCCAATCACCAGGAGACTGAGTTCTAGTCCCGCCTAAGCATGAAAGCTGGCTGGGTGACTTTGGCCCAATCACCAGGAGACTGTGAGTTCTAGTCCCGCCTAGGCATGAAAGCTGGCTGGGTGACTTTGGGCCAATTACCAGGAGACTGTGAGTTCTAGTCCCGTTTTAAGCATGAAAGCTGGCTGGATGACTTTGGCCCAATCACCAGGAGACTTTGAGTTCTAATCCCGCCCTAGGCATGAAAGCTGACTGGATGACTGGCCCAATCACCAGGAGACTGAGTTCTAGTCCTGCCCTAGGCATGAAAGCTGGCTGGGTGACTTTGGCCCAATCACCAGGAGACTTTGAGTTCTAATCCCGCCCTAGGCATGAAAGCTGGCTGGGTGACTTTGCCCAATCACCAGGAGACTTTGAGTTCTAGTCCTGTCCTAGGCATGAAAGCTGGCTGGGTGGCTTTGGGCCAATCACCAGGAGACTGTGAGTTCTAGTCCCGCCTAGGCATGAAAGCTGGCTGGGTGACTTTGGGCCAATTACCAGGAGACACTGAATTGTAGTCCCGCCCAAGCATGAAAGCTGACTGGATGACTGGCCCAATCACCAGGAGACTGTGAGTTCTAGTCCCGTTTTAAGCATGAAAGCTGGCTGGATGACTTTGGCCCAATCACCAGGAGACTGTGAGTTCTAGTCCCGCCCTAGCATGAAAGCTGACTGGATGACTGCCCAATCACCAGGAGACTGTGAGTTCTAGTCCCGTTTTAAGCATGAAAGCTGGCTGGATGACTTTGGCCCAATCACCAGGAGACTGTGAGTTCTAATCCCGCCCTAGGCATGAAAGCTGACTGGATGACTTTGGCCCAATCACCAGGAGACTGTGAGTTCTAGTCCTGCCCTAGGCATGAAAGCTGGCTGGGTGACTTGGGCCAATTACCAGGCGACTGAATTCTAGTCCCGCCCAAGCATGAAAGCTGGCTGGATGGCTTTGGGCCAATCACCAGGAGAATGTGAGTTCTAGTCCCGACCTAGGCATGAAAGCTGGCTGGATGACTTTGAGCCAATCACCAGGAGACTCTGAATTCTAGTCCCGCCCTAGGCACGAAAGCTGGCTGAGTGACTTTGGACCTGTCACTCTCTCAGTCCAACTCATCTCACAGTGTTGTGGGGAAAATAGAAGGAGGAAGGTGTGTTGGATATGTTTGCCATCTTGGGTTATTTGTAAAAATAAGGCAAGAAAAAGAGAGAGAGAAGGAGGGAAGGAGGGAGGGAGGAAGGAAAGGGAGGGAAGAAAGAGAGAGAGAGAGAGAGAGAAAAGGAAAGAGAAAGAAAGAGAGCCTTGATAGTACAGTGGTCTAAGCACCCTGTTATTAACACAGCTGCCTGCAATTTATTGCTGGTTCGAATCTCTCCAAGGCTCAAGGTTGACTCAGCCTTCCATCCTTTCTAAGGTAGGTGAAATGAGGACCCAGTTTGTGGGGGCAATAAGCTGACTTTGTATAAATATACGAAAGTATGAAGCCAATTGCTTAATGCATTGTAAGCTGCCCTGAGTCTCCGGAGAAGGGCGTCATATAAATCAAATTAAAAAAAAAAAGAAAGGAGAGAGAGAGAGAGAAAGAAGAGAAAATCTGAGTAGTACAGAACTTGGCAGACGGCACGTATCATGATGCAAAGCTCCCTATGTTTTGCCAAAGGTAAAACATCTTGTTTTCATACAGTAACATCAAAAGCAACAGAGGTAGCATTGATATTGCCATCTTCTGATAGGAGACAAAACCAGAAGAAGGAAAAGAAACTTGCAGGGGCTGAATATGTTTCATAAAAGGGGGTAACCTGCAGAAATACCGACCCAAATGAATGAAAGGATAACCTTAAGCCACAGGATCAGAAATACTCTTCCAGTGGCATTCAGCACGCTCGACAAAACCTTCCCCCCCTCCTTGTGACATCTTTTGGCGCCTAATAGCATAATAACATTTCTTCCTTAGGCTCGACCCCAGGCAGGTTCCTGGAAAAAGCTGGAACTTTCGCACGAATACAAGAACGGCAATCAGTTGCGCGAATATCAGCTGGAGGGCGTCAACTGGTTGCTTTTCAACTGGTACAATAGGTGAGGCTACGGGCAGGAAAGCCCAGAGGAGAAACGCAGGTTGGTTAGGGGGTTTTGTTCTCAAGTGGGAAATCATGCTTTCCGATGTCCGTTGTGAAGGCTGGGATTTCTTACCCATGGCCAATAGCCGCGGTGGCGCACTCGTTAGAAATGCAGTATTGCTGGTTAACTCTGCCCACTTGCCAGGAGTTTGATGCTGACCGGCTCAAGGTTGACTCGGCCTTCCATCCTTCCGAGGTCGGTTAAATGAGGACCCAGATTCTTGGGGGCAATATGCTGATTCTGTAAACCGCTGAGAGAAGGCTGTAAAGCACTGTGAAGCGGTATATACCCCGTTTTCCCCAAAATAAGAACATCCCCTGATAATAAGCCCAATTGGGCTTTTGAGCGCATGGCAATAAAGCCAAGCGTTTATTTCAGGGTTCAAAAAAATATACGACAGGGTTTTATTTTCGGGGAAACACGGTAAGTCTTAAGTGCTATTGCTACCCACCCCAGTCCCATTATTTTGAGTGGTGGTTTTTCCAAAACCAATGGCAGAGACTTTTTTTTCTTTTTCTTTTCTTTTTTTCTTTTGATTGGGTCAGATCTTTTTAATACAATGTTAACGATAATAATATGAATACTATGTAGAATTCTAATCTCCCAACTTCAAACAATACTAGTCTCATTTCATATTCCTTTTACATTTTCCCTTTAATTCAATTAAGCACTAATAACGTTTTTTCGCACCCTGTGTTTATTATCCCTTAGTAAATGTAGCAATTCAGTATTTTAAAAATCACTCATTATTCCACCATAACATCAATATTCCAAATGTATAGGATTACTAATAGCACCAATTATTAACAGCATTCAATTCATCACGGGAGTATTATCTCAAAGTCCCCACCATTTCTAATCCTTAATATTTTAAATTCACAATATATTTTAACACGCTGTTAATAATTAGTGCTTCAGTTGAATTGTCTCGTCTTAAATTACCATTTACTAACCTAAACCTATTGGGATTGTGGTGGCAGAGAATTCTTAATCGTAACACCGTAAGAGAAGGAGGGACGTGAAATAATATAACTCAAGCTTGAAATGGTTGGCTTCAAATTCAGAATAAAGTCGCCCTTTGTCCGGAACGGGTAACAAAATTCGATGTTGCTTTCTGCTGTTTGGATGGTCCCATCATTGGACACAAATGGGGACTCTAAAACAAGCCCCTTGTTCTCCAGTCAAAACTTCTACAAAAGTAATTTGAGTGATCAGCCATCCTAAACAGCACCATCTAACCCAGGGGTGTCAAACTTAAGGCCCACGGGGTCACCCCTGGCTCACGGGGCCGCCCTGGAAACAGTGAAGGACCAGTCGGCGGTGCGTCTGCCAGCGAAAACGGACCTTGGGAGGGCAGTGTGAGTACTTGGGCCATGTTCTGCCCCAGCTACGGACCCCAAAGAACGCAGCACACACAAAGTCTGTACAAACCTTAGTTTACTAAATTAAATCAGTCTTTTTCAAACAAAGGCTGTTAATTAACTTTCTTAACAGCCTACAAGAATCCAAAGAATAAATAATCGTAATCTTACTATGGTTGGCAGAAAGCCCAGAAGCAATTTGCAGGAAACTGATAAGAGAACTAAGATCAGGACGCGAAGGAGAGTGAACGAAGTTGTTCCCTGCAAATTGCCTCAGTCGTCGTCCTTCCTTAAATAGGCTAAGGGAGTGGCCAATTAGCCCCAAGCCTTGTTCTCGAGGAGACCTCCTCCTGAGGAGCCACTCCTGCCTTTTGGCAGCTCTGCGCGCCCGTGCATCGAAAAGAGGCTCCTCCTCTTCTTCCTCTTCACTTATGGGAGCTTCTGGAGGTTCTGAAGGCCCTGGCTGAATCTCCGCCTCTGGCACCACATCTTCTCCAGCCTCCTCATTATCTGACTCGAGTGCCAGCTGCACAGGCTGCTGGCGCAGCACCACACCAGCCTCCTTACTGTCGGAATCAGCTACTAGCTGCACAGGCCGCTGACAGGCCACAACAGGCCATCACAGGCGCCCCCTCCATGAGTGACGTCGAGCTGGCCACGCCTACCCTGGCCACGCCTCCACCCCTCCCAAGGTCTAACACAACCCTGATGTGGCCCTCAATGAAAACGAGTTTGACACCCCTGATCTAACCTGTAGAGAACGTTGGCCAGTGGGATGGTTTTAAGAACTCATTGGGCAGGTAGGCTAATAAAAATTGTGCTTAACAGTTGGTTCTGTTGAGATTTTTCAAACATTTAAAGTTATTTCTAGCCTCTACTTCAGACCTGGGTATTTTACCGCCCCACATCTGGCCCTTTGACTGTTCCTGTCCTGCCTGCATGAATTGCTTTTATTTTAAAGACGACTGCTTTTTCCCCCAATTTATATATGTTCATGTGTGTGCATGCTAAGGCCTCTTGGTTCAGCCCTCCACAATGGTCCCAATTTCTCATGTAGCCCCTGGGGAAAATGAATTGCCCATCCCTGGTCTTCTTGGTGCTACCCTTCCTGTAAGGGACACGGTGGCTCAGTGGCTAAGACGCTGAGCTTGTCGATAGAAAGGTCGGCAGTTCAGCAGTTCGAATCCCTAGTGCCACGTAACGGGGTGAGCTCCCGTTGCTTGTCCCAGCTTCTGCCAACCTAGCAGTTCGAAAGCAGGTAAAAAATGCAAGTAGAAAAATAGGGACCACCTTTGGTGGGAAGGGAACAGCAGTCCATGTGCATTTGGCGTTTAACCATGCTGGTCACATGACCACGGAGAAGTCTTTGGACAGAGCTGGCTCTTCGGCTTTGAAACGGAGATGAGCACCGCCACCTAAGGTCGGGAACGACTAGCACATATGTGCGAGGGGAACCTTTACCTTTACCTACCCTTCCTGTTGTCTGTGGAGATTCTCAGTCAACCAAGTCCTAGTTGTCTTAAAGGTGCTTTTTCAAACTGGACTTCGTTTTTCCTTGAGGAAACGTTCTTCCTTGAAGAAGAAGAAGAAAACAGAGCCATGGTGGCGCAATGTTTAGAATGCGGTACTGCAGGCTACTTCTGCTGACTGCCGGCTGCCTGCAATTTGGCAGTTCGAATCTCGCCAGGCTCAAGGTTGACTCAGCCTTCGGTCCTGAGGTAAAATGAGGACCCAGATTGCTGGGTGCAATAGGCTGACTCTGTTAACCGCTTAGAGAGGGCTGTAAAGCAAGCGGTATGATAAGTCTTAAGCGCTATTGCTATTTTGCTCCTCATCCAAGAAGCTTCCTCAGTTGTATCTATGGAGATTCTCCATCATCCAGGTCATGGTTGTCCCAAAAGGTGCTTTTTTTCAAGAGGCAACTGGACCTTCTGTTTTTTTCTTTTGAAGACATTTTGCTTCTCCTCCTTCAGCTCTCTGCTTCTTGGAGGAGAAGCTAAACGTCTTCAAAAGAAAAAACCAGAAAGTCTAGTTGGCTCTTGGAAAAAAAAGCACCTTTGGGACTTCATTAGTTGTGCGTGGAAGCTTCTTGGAGGAGAAGCGAAACATTTTCTTCTTCTTCCTCCTCATGGAAAACCAGTCCAGTTTTTTTTACTTTTTGGAAAAAAAAGCACCTTTGAGACTAAAAGAGTCAAAGGAGCTTTGAAATTTTGGTGGGACATCACCATCCTTGCTATTTTTTCACTCCCTTGAGGGCTAGAAGAAAAGTTAAAAGAAAAGGGGTGGGGAATTATCTTCAAACAGTCTGGGTTTCGTGTTGTAATAAATAGAGAAGAGTGCGGTTTATTTAGTTATTTATTAGTCCAATTTATATGCAGTTACCTGCAAATGAGGAAGACAATCTACTATCTTCCGATATTGTGTATGACAAACCCCACGTTTCAAGCACCATGGTCAGGAGTAATAGAATTACAGTAGAATTGGAATTGGAATTGGAATTGGAATTAGAACAGAGTTGGAAGGGACCTTGGAAGTCTTCTAGTCCAACCCCCTGCTTAGGCAGGAAACCCTACACCACTTCAGACAAATGGTTATCCAACATTTTCTTTAAAACTTCCAGTGTTGGAGCTTTCACAACTTCTGGAGGGAAGTTGTTCCACTGGTTAATTGTTCTAACTGTCAGGAAATTTCTCCTTAGTTCTAGGTTACTTCTCTCCTTGATTAGTTTCCACCCATTGCTTCTTGTCCTGCTCTCAGGTGCTTTGGAGAATAGCTTGACTCCCTCTTCTTTGTGGCAGCCCCTGAGATAGTGGAACACTGCTATCATGTCTCCCCTAGTCCTTCTCTTCATCAAACTAGACATACCCAGTTCCTGCTTATGATAGGCCTTATTTAAAATTTCTGTTTGGAAATAAGTTCCTTCCTCCTTATCATCCCACCACTGCTTTTCAAAAGGCAAACTGGATTTTCTTGGTTGTTGTTTTTTTTTTCCTTGAAGACATCTCACTTCTCATCCAAGAAGCTTCTTCCGTTCTTTAAAACTGAAGAACCGAACGAAGAAGCTTCTTGAAGCTTTTCTAGGTAGAAAAAAACCCCGCAAGAAAGTGAAGTTGCCTTTTGAAAAGCACCTTTGGGGCAACCCATGATCTTGTTCAGAGGTCGGCAACCCACGGCTCTGGAGCTGCATGTGGCTCTTTCATCCCTCTGCTGCGGGCTCGCTGTCGTCGGTCAGCACCACAATTTTGCTTCCGTTTGGTGGGGGGGGGAAGCATGGCATGCCAGGAGGAGATTCTATGGCAAGGGGCGGGTTTTCCAGTCAGCTCCACAATTGATAGGGCTTTTGGTTAGGACAAGTAGAGGAAAAAGGACGCCGCGCTAGGAGGAGACTCTATGGTGGCGGAACTGGACTTCCAGTCGGTTCCAGAATTGAATGGGGACTTCCGGTTAGGACCTTTGTGGCTCTTTGAGTTTTTAAAGTTGCCGACCCCTAATCTGGTTGATTTGAGAATCTCCATAGATATTCCTCCTTATTATATTTCATTTGTTTTTAGTCGTTCTATAGCAGGGTGGATTTGATTTAAATCCAGTTGATTTAAATCACAATTTAAATCATGATTTAAATCATTAGTAAAAAGGCTTGATTTAAATCAACTCGATTTAAATCATAATTTTTAAAGAGCAACTCTGCTCTCTGCTACTCCTTTGACCCACTGTTGACTCACCGATAGTCCCAGTGTTGCAGAATATACAGCCTCATGCTACATAACTAAGCTCCATTTCATGCTGAATAAACTAAATTATTTATGTATCTTAAATAGAAAACTATGTTATGATAGATTTTTACCCCAAAAGTTTTTTATTAAAATAAATTCAATAAAAAAAAAATCTGATTTAAATCAAAAAAATCCGATTTAAATCAAAAAAATCTGATTTTTTTGACTTTTTTAAAAAAATCATTGATTTTTATCCACCCTGTTCTATAGTGAATTGACTTGAGCGTATAAGGATTGGGTGCAAATGTGTGTCTCTCCACCCACTTCCAACTGTATCTCCACCTCACCTCCACAGGCAAAATTGCATTCTGGCCGACGAAATGGGGTTGGGTAAAACCATCCAATCCATCGCCTTCTTGGAGGAAGTTTATAACGTCGGGATCCGGGGACCCTTCCTGGTCATCGCCCCTCTGTCCACCATCACCAATTGGGAGCGGGAATTCAACACCTGGACCGAGATGAACACCATTGTGTACCACGGCAGCTTGGCATCCCGCCAGATGATTCAACAATACGAGATGTACTGTAAGGATTCCCGGGTAGGTAAATGGGGAGATTTTTTTAGTCAGGGAGCGAAGAGAGCTTTTGGTGGAGATGGTATTGTGGTCCGCCGGCGGCCAGCAGAGCTGGCACCGGAGTCGGACAGTGAGGAGGTTGGGGAGGAACTTGGGCCAGTCCTGGAGGCTGGGGAAAGCTCGGACGAGGGCTCTGCGTCGGAGGCAGAGAGGGAGCTAAACAGCAGCGAGGCAGAGGAACAGCTGGAGCCTGTTCCCAGTGTGCTCATGTGTAGAGCTTCCAGAAGACAAGAACAACTAAGAAAGCAGGGCCGATTTGGGAGTAAAGCCACATCTTGGAGGTGATTGGCCCCTTCCATAGGAAACAAAAGAGGAACAAACGGGGAGTGGGCTTTTGCAGGAAACAATTCATTCGGTCAGTTGGTTCAAGAGTGAAAAGTTCTGTTCGTGACTCTAAGAGACTCTGTGCCAAGTTTTGCCTTTCACTGCGTTTGGAAATTAGTTATCTGGTAGCTTTCCAAGCGAGATAAGGTTTGTGTTGATAAATATTCCTTTGAAAGACTGTTTGCCAAGCCTTGCTGACTGTGAATGAAAGGAATTCTCAGTCATGTAAATAAAAGGGGTTTTGCCAGGACCAAGACTCTGCTTCATGCTTTTTAAGAAAGCCAGATGGGAGGGGGAGGCTGCAATATTAAGGTAGTCCTCAACGTACAACAATTCATTTAGTGACCAAAGTTAACAACGGCACCGAAAAAAGCAACTTACAGTTACAACCTTTCCAGCATCCCACGTGATCAAAATTCAAACGCTTGGCAACTGGTTCGGCTTTATGACGGTCGCAGTGTCCCAGGGTTCACGCGATCCCCTTTTTTGTGACTTTCTGACAAGCAAGAGTCCATGGGGGAGCCAGATTTGCTGAACAAACCGAGTTACTAACTGATCCACGGCAGCGATTTGCTTCACAAAATGGGGGCCATGAAAAGCCGTAAAACGGGGCAAAGTTCCCCTTAACTGATGTCTCGCTTCGCAACATTGAATCTGGGCTCGGTAGTAGATCGTACGTCGAGGCATCTGGGTAGTCCTTGACTTACGACCACATTTGAGACCAAAATTTCTGCCGTCAAGGAAGTTGGTTGTTAAGTGAGCCGTGCCCAGTTTTACGACCTTTTTTTTTTTTTGGTCATGGTTGTTAAGCAAATCATTGCAGTTGTTAAGCGAATCGTGCGGTCATTAAGTGAGTCCGGGTTCCCCGTTGTCTTTGCTTGATGGAAGTCAGCCGAGAAGGTCCCAGGCGGCGATCACGTGATCCCTGGGACACCACAGTTGTTGTAAATACATGCCCATTGCCAAGCACCCCAATTTTGATCACCCCAATGTGGATGCTGGGGTGGTTTTGTAAGCATGACGACTGGTTGCAAGTGGCTTTTTTTCAGTGTCGTTACAACCGAACGGTCACTGAACAAGTGCTCCTAAGTCGAGGATTACCAGTAGCGATGAAAAAAATGGACACGGGCAAATAGGCTTGTTCTTCCCACCTATTTCTGAGGAAATGCCTGAGGTAAATTTCCAGGCATAAATTAATTCTTCATTTCCTCTAAAAACCAACAAAGCAATTATGGTTAAGAGGATTTGGTCGAGGTTTTTTTTTTAAATAAAGTTTTATTTTTGTTATATAAAATACAAAAAGGAAAAGAAAAAATAGGAAATTGAGGGAAGGACAGGGAGCGCCTTGTGAGATACAAGGCGAAAGAGAAATAGAAAGAAAAGTGGCATTGACTTCTAGCTCTTAGCACAGTAGGTTTAGGTTTATTAAATTTGTATACTGTCCTTCTCCCGAAGGACTCAGGGTGGTGAACAGCCAAAATTAAAATACATACAGTATAAAAATTAAAATAAATTAAAACAGAATTAGATCAGTTTGGCTTCCCTAAATTTTAAAAACCTTTACCCATAAAATAGCCCATTAAAATTTTAAGTCAGCCCAGCTTGCTGAAATAAGAAGGTCTTCAACACTCGGCGGAAAGTACGGAGGTCCGGGATCAGTCGTAGATCTTCAGTAGAAGATAAACATGCTCCAACTTCAACTTTTTGCTTTTACACATTAATTTATACCTTATTTTTTGGAGTATAAGATGCACCTTTTTCTCCCAAAAAAGAGGATGAAAATCTGGGTGCATCTTATACTCCGAATGTAGCCCCGCCCAGCCTCCCAAACTGAGGTTTCAGAAGCTAAAAAAAGCCTCCGAAACAGTGCTTCAGAAAAAAAGCCTCCAAACAGAGCTTCAGAAAAAAAAGCCTCTGAAAAAAGCTTTAGAAAAAAAGCTCTGTTTCGGAGGCTTTCAGAGGCAGAAAAAAAAGTTTTTCCTGAAACACTGTTTCAGAAGTTTCAGAGGCAGAAAAAAAAGCAAGGCACAGAGCTCACAACCAACAAGCCTGTTGCTAAAATTCACCTCTGGAAACAGCTGATTGGGTTTATTTTGGGAGGCCACACCACCTGCCAATCAGCTTTTTTCTTATTTTCCTCCCCAAAAACTAAGGTGCGTCTTACACTCCAAAAAATATGGTATATAACTAGCCATTCCTATAACACCAAATCTTTCTAATCAACAAAACCAAAATCAAAGTTTCATTTGTTTTTCTTCAGAAGCACAAATTCCAAAAGTGATATCCAAATAAAAACATATTTTCCTCTTTGAATAAAATTCCTGCTTTATTTTCCTTGCTGTGGAAATAACACGTATTCTTCTATTTGCACCTAGTAATCTTTGTGATTACTTGTGATTTTGTCGCGTTTTTGGTGGATTTTGCCAGCACCTCAGCATGGCTGGAGGATCTCATCTGGGCTTTAAAGCTAAGCAGGATCAGACGTGGTTAATATTTGGGAAGGGAGCCCCTGCCAAACAACCTAGGATTGTAGATTGTTCTCGGAAGTGACACCCCAGAAGAAGATGGCCTTCACAAATTTCGCCTAGAAAACTGCTTTGCCAATGACGTTCCAGGAAACCAAGTTTTTATTTCTCGCTCGCTTCTGCTTCCCAACAGGGTCGCCTGATCCCAGGCGCGTACAAGTTTGACGCCCTGATCACCACCTTTGAGATGATCCTGTCGGACTGCCCCGAGTTGAGGGAGATCGAGTGGCGTTGTGTGATCATCGATGAAGCTCACCGCCTGAAGAACCGCAACTGCAAACTGCTGGACAGCCTCAAGCATATGGACTTGGTAGGAGCCAAAGCCTTTCTGTCCTGCTTGCGAAATATTTTTATGGATGTCTTGCTGGATTTGCTGCTTTAGAATAGAATAGCAGAGATGGAAGGGACCTTGGAGGTCTTCTAGTCCAACCCCCTGCTCAGGCAGGAAACCCTACACTACTTCAGACAAATGGTTATCCAATTTCTTCTTAAAAACTTCCAGTGTTGGTGTTGTGGTCCGTACGCGGCATGTGCAGCTAGTAGCTAATTCAGACAGTGAGGAGGCTGGTGTGGTGCTGCGCCAGCAGCCTGTGCAGCTGGCACTTGAGTCAGACAATGAGGAGGCTGGAGAAGATGTGGTGCCAGAGGCCAGGATTCAGCCAGGGCCTTCAGAACCTCCAGAAACTCTCTTAAGTGAAGAGGATGAAGAGGAGGAGCCTCTTCTCGATGCACGGGCGCACAGAGCTGCCAAAAGGCAGGAGTGGCTCCTCAGGAGGAGGTCTCCTCGAGAGTAAGGCTTGGGGCTAATTGGCCACTCCCTTAGCCTATTTAAAGAGGAACACCGACTGAAGCAATTTGCAGGGAACAACTTAGTTCACATACCTTCCTGTCTTGTCTTGCTTATCTTATCAGCTTCCTGCAAATTGCTTCTGGGCATTCTGCCAACCATAGTAAGCTTTCAGTTATTATTCTTTGAATTCTTGGCGGCTGTTAATGCAATTAATTAACAGCCGTTGTTGTAAAAGACTGGTTTATTGAGTAAACTAAGGTTTGAATGGACTTCATGTGTGCTGCGTTCTTTGGGGTCCATAGCTGGGGCAGAACAGTTGGAGCATTCACAACTTCCGGAGGCCAGTTGTTCCACTGATTAATTGTTCTAACTGTCAGGAAATTTCTCCTTAGTTCTAGGTTGCTTCTCTCCTTGATTAGTTTCCACCCATTGCTTCTTGTCTTGCCCTCAGGTACTTTGGAGAATAACTTGACTCCCTCTTCTTTGTGGCAGCCCCTGAGATATTGGAACACTGCTATCATGTCACCCCTAATCCTTCTCTTCATCAAACTAGATATACCCAGTTCCAGCAATTGTTCTTTATATATTTTAACCTTGGCTGGTCTGGAAATGCCAAAGGACCGGCCAGCAGTGCCTCTGCTAATGAAAATGGAGCTCGGGGGCTCAAGCAACTCCCCCATGCCCCATTTTCAACTGCGACGGCCTCCTGCAGCCCTTTGCCAGCAAAAACAGGGAAAGAGGAAAGACAACGATGGGAAGAGAGCAAGGAAGGAAAAATAAGGAAAGAGGGGAAGGAAGAAGAAAGGAGAAGGAAGAGAGAAGGAAGGAAGGAAGGAAGGAGATTATTAGAGTGAGGGAGAGTCTTGGGGAAGTCTTGCATTAGCACTTGGCCACCACAGGTGCCCCCGACATGAGTCCCGTCTCACGCCCCCCCTCCCGGCGATGCCCCCCCCCTCCAAGGTCAAACACAACCCTGCTGCAGCCCTCAATGAAATCGAGTTTGACACCCCTGGTTAAGGGTTTCCTGCTGGGAGCGGAGGGTTGGACTAGAGGATCTCCAAGGTCCCTTCCAGCTCTGGTATTCTGTTCTTCTAGGGTCCTGTGGTGCCTATCATCGGTCTTGATGTCTCTTCCGTCTTCCTCCCTTACAGGAACACAAAGTGTTACTGACGGGCACCCCTCTCCAGAACACTGTGGAAGAACTCTTCAGCCTCCTGCACTTCCTTGAACCCTCCCAATTCCCCTCAGAATCGGAGTTCCTCAAGGACTTTGGGGATCTCAAAACTGAGGAGCAGGTAAAAGAAAAAAATGGAACTGTTAGATGTTGGCACTTTTTTTCTCTTTCTGAACCGTCCATTTCTGCTGCTTCTAGCTTCCTGTGTGGCTTATTTTTCCCCATTATCTACATTCTTAAACTTCTGCAATGAATAGAATAGAATAGAATAGAATAGAATAGAATAGAATAGAATAGA
>NW_026844086.1:362561-498536 GCF_029531705.1 Pantherophis guttatus | reverse complement strand
ATAGAATAGAAAAGAGAATAGCATAGCATAGAATAGAATAGAATAGAATAGAATAGAATAGAAAATAGAATAAGAATACAATAGAGAATACAATAGATAATAGAATAAGAATAGAATAGAGAATAGAATAAGAATAGAATAGAGAATAGAATAAGAATAGAATAGAATAGAGAATAGAGAATAGAGAATAGAGAATAGAAAAGAATAGCATAGCATAGCATAGCATAGCATAGAATAGCATAGAATAGAATAGAATAGAATAGAATTTTTTATTGGCCAAGTGTGATTGGACACACAATGAATTTGTCTTTGGAGCATATGCTCTCAGTCGGGGTGAAATCCAGCAGGTTTCTAGAGAACCAGTAGCGGAAATTTTGAGTAGTTTGGAGAATCAGCAAATACCACCTCTGGCTGGCCCCAGATGTCAGCATTCCAGAAAACCCCGAACTCCCAGTAAAGTAAAAAGCCTAATATGGCTTCCAAGGCTGACACCAGAATGGGGGGAGAATGGAGATTTTGCAATATCCTTCCCCCCAGGAGTGGGGGGGGGGAATGGGGATTTTGTAGTATCCTTCCCTTGGAGTGGGGTGGGAATGGAGATTTCTCCTGCCATGCACACCAAGTCACACCACACCCACCAAGCCACGCCCACAGAACCAGTAGTAAAAAAAATTGGATTTCACCACTGCTCTCAGTGTACATAAAAAGACAAGATACATTCGTCAAGAATCATAAGGTACAACACTTAATGATAGTCATAGGATACAAATAAGCAATCAGATCATACTAGGAAACCGTCAATATCAATATGGATCATAAGGATACAAGCAACAAAGTTACAGTCAGGCAGTCATAAGTGGGAGGAGTTGGGTGATAGGAACGATGAGAAGACTAATAGTAATAGTAATGCAGCAGCCTTAGTGAATAGTTTGACAGTGTTGAGGGAATTATTTGTTTAGCAGAGTAATGGTGTTCAGAGAAAATACCTGTTCTTGTGTCTAGTTGTTCTGGTGTGCAGTGCTCTATAGCGTCGTTTTGAGGATAGGAGTTGAAACAATTTATGTCCACGATGCGAGGGGTCTGTAGATATTTTCATAGTCCTCTTTTTGACTCGTGCAGTATACAGGTCCTCAATGGAAGGCAGGTTGGTAGTAATTGTTTTTTCTGCAGTTCTAACTATCCTCTGAAGTGCACGATGTGCATGAAAAGCAGATAAAATCATCTTCAAGAGATGGTCGTCCTTCTCAGTTCATCTGTCTTTAAGAAGACAACGTTGCTGACAAACCTAGTTGAATCTTACTTGGTCCACCTCAAGACGGTGAAGGCTCTAACCACTGCTCTCTCCCCCCCCTCCAGGTACAGAAACTGCAGGCAATCCTGAAGCCCATGATGCTCCGGCGGCTGAAGGAGGATGTGGAGAAGAATTTGGCCCCCAAGCAGGAAACTATCATTGAGGTGGAGCTGACCAACATCCAGAAGAAGTACTACCGGGCCATCCTAGAGAAGAACTTCAACTTCCTCTCCAAGGGGGCGGGGCACAGCAACATGCCCAACCTTCTCAACACCATGATGGAGCTACGCAAGTGTTGCAACCACCCCTACCTCATCAATGGTAAGTTTGAGGAAGTGAATGGAAAGGCTTTTTGGGGTGTAGATGACAGAAGGATTGAGCTGCCTAGAATGGAGATTTGGAGATAATGTAATGGAACAGAAAGGAACAAAATAGGGTTAGGAATAGGATTAGGATAGAGAAGAGAAGGAAAGAATAGAATTAGACTAGACTAGACTAGACTAGACTAGACTAGAATAGACTAGACTAGACTAGACTAGACTAGACTAGACTAGACTAGAATAGAATAGAATAGAATAGAATAGAATAGAATAGAATAGAATATATTTTATTGGCCAAGTTTGATTGGTGACGCAAGGAATGTGTTTTCAGTGCACAGGTTCTCTGGTACATACTAATAACAAAATGATAGGTCATATATTTGTAACATAAGTTACAAACAACAAGTGATAAATCATAAGATACCAATAAACGAAAGTAGCAGGAAAGATGAGAAAGATAATAGCACTATAGCCTACTACATGGGTAAAAGTCTTTAGGCCTGAGAAACTGCAGTGGGAATTAGGTGTTCAATTAGATCTAAAAGGGGAAGCTGCTCTTTGCAAAATAAAGGCAATCTTCCAATTTACGTTGGTCATTTAGCAATGTAAAAATGTAAAATTTGTTACTACCGGTTCTGTGGGCGTGACTTGGTGGGGGAGGGGTAATGTGACTGGGTAGGCGTGGCCAAGGTTTTCTTTTTAAAAAAAAACTTTTAAAAGCATTTTTTCTACAACCTCTTCGGCCAAATTGGTTGTAGAAAAAATGCTTTTAAAAGTCTCTGACAATCCCAGCTGAGCCGCGCGATCATCAGAGGCTGTTTTTTTTTATTTTTAAAAGCATTTTTTTGGTCAAAGAGGTTGTAGAAAAAATGCTTTTAAAAGTTAAAAAAAACAGCCTCTGATGATCGCGCGGCTCAGCTGGGTGGGGAGGGGGGGCGGCACAGGGATTTTTGCTACCGGTTCTCGAATCACCCGCCGCCATTGCTACCAGATCGGGCGATCCGGTCCAAACCGGGAGCATTTCACCCTTGGTTTTGACCGATCCCCCAAAAGGTACTTATGACCTGGATTCAAAGTTCAGATTGTTCATGGCGGTTCCTCAATTTACGACTGTCATGATATATAACAGAAAATCCAGGCTCCCTTAAGATCATAATCAGGGATCAACTTGTTGTGGCCTGAGAGCAGCCAGCAGAGCTGGCAGCAGATTCGGACAGTGAGGAGGTTGAGGAGGAACATGGGCCAGTCCTGGAGTCTGGGGAAGGCTCTGATGAGGGGTCTGCGTCGGAGGCAGAGAGGGTGCCAGAGCCGTATGCCAGTTATCAGCTGCCTTCAGAATCAGACATCAGTGAGGCAGAGGAACAGCTGGAGCCTGTTCCCAGTGTGCACATGTGCAGAGCTGCCAGATGACAAAAACAATTAAGAAAGCAGAGTCGACTTGGGAGTAAGGCCACACCTTGGCGATGATTGGCCCCTTCCTTAGGACATAAAACAGGAGCGAACGGGACGTAGGCTTTTGCAGGAAGCAATTAGTTCATTTGACCGATTCAAGATTTGAAAGTTTCTGTTCGTGACTCTGTGCCAAGTTTGGCCTTGCCCTGCAACCTGGAAATTAGCTCTCTGGCAACGTTCCAAGTGAGATAGGTGGGTGTTGATAACCTTCCTCTGAAAGACTGTTTGTCAAGCCTTACGGACTGTAAATGAAAGTAATTTACAGCTGTATAAATAAAAGAGGTTTTGCAGGACTAAGACTTGGATTCATGCTTTCTAAGGAAGCCTAGGTCAAAACACACACACACACACACACACACCCCGAAATGTGGATAATTCCTTCATCTGCATATCTTTTCTCCCCCCCTCCCCAAAAAAAAAAAACCTAGGTGCTGAGGAGAAGATCTTGACCGAGTTTCGGGATTCCTGTCACCACCACGTGCCCCACGATTTTCCCCTGCAGGCCATGGTGCGTTCCTCTGGGAAATTGGTGCTGATCGATAAACTGCTTCCAAAATTGAAAGCCGGAGGACACAAGGTGCTGATTTTTTCCCAGATGGTCCGTTGCCTCGACATCCTGGAAGACTACCTCATCCAAAAGAGGTGAGAGCTTGTGCAGTGATGATGACGACGACGACGACGATGATGATATCCGTTCAGTTGTGTCCGACTCTCCGCGATTCGGTGGGCCAGGTCTCTCCACACCTTCCCGATCTTGCATTGCTTCTTTGACCCAAAGGTGCTTTCTTCAAGAGGCAACTGGACTTTCTTGGGTTTTTTTTTCTTTTCTTTTGAAGACGTTTCGCTTCTCATCCAAGAAGCTTCTTCAGCTCTGACTGGATGGTGGGGAATGGAAGGATTTATATTCCTTGCAGACGGCTGGGCATTTGCATCCTTTCAGAGCAGGGGTGTCAAATTCGATTTCATTGAGGGCTGCATCAGGGTGGTGTTTGACCTCAGGGGGCCGGGGTGGGCTTGGCCAGGATGACGTCACTTGTGTTGTGGGGTGGGCCACACGCGTCCCTCTTGAGCTCCATTTTTGCTGGCAGAGGCACCGCGGATCGGTCCTTCGCTATATCCAGGACAGCCCCACAGGCCAGATCTAAGCACCCCTCTGGCCGGATGCGGCCCCAGGGCCTTGAGTTTGACACTCCTATTTTAGAGGGTAGTTGAAGCCCTTGGAGGTTTATCTGTGTCCTCAGCAGTGGTGGGTTGCTCACGGTTCGCACCGGTTCGCAAGAACCGGTAGTAAAAATTTCTACTAGTTCGTAGAACAGGTAATAACATTGGCTGGCCACGCCCCCGAACCAGTCCCCGGCCCGGTCGCCACTTGCTTACCTCGCCCACCTCATCAGAGACTTTTTTTTTTAAAAAAAGCATTTTTTCTACAACCTCTTCGGCTGAAAAAATGCTTTTAAAAGTAAAAAAAAAAGCCTCTGATAATCGCGCGGCTCAGCTGGGATCATCAGAGGCTTTTAAAAGCATTTTTTCTACAACCTCTTCAGCTGAAGAGGTTGTAGGAAAAAAAATGCCTTTAAAAGCCTCTGGCGATCCAAGCTGAGTTGCCTGATCGTCACAGCCTTCTAAAAGCATTTTTTTTTTCTGCAACCTCTTAAGGTTGTAGAAAAAATGCTTTTAAAAGTTAAAAAAAAAAAAAAAGTTGGCCACGCCGACCCAGTCACATTACCCCCACCAAGCCACACCCACAAAATAAGCCAAATGTTATAAATGTTATCTAATTCTGGGTTTTATTTAATTGACCAAACTAAGTAATAATTTTAATTAGCGATTTTATGATGTTAGTGTGTCTATATTTTTCTTGACTGTACACCGCCTTGAGTCCTACGGGAGAAAGGCGGTATAGAAATATAATAAATAAATAAATAATAAACAAACAAACAAACAAACAAACAAACAAACAAACCAGTAGTAAAAAAATTTAGAACCCACCCCTGGTCCTCAGGTGACCCTGAGGACACAGATAAACCTCCAAGGGCTTCAACAACACTCTAAAACAGGGGTTCCCAACCTTTTCTTGGCCATGCCCCACCTAAGCATCTCTAAAATCTTGATGCCCCCCCCGTCCCCCCCCCCCCCCCCGTGATATATAATTCTTACTATTCAAAAAGTGAACTCCTACTCAGGCGGCGAAAGCCTAAAAGGCCATTAATTTGGTTTAAACAAGGGTCCAATTGCCCCCGTTAAAAATCAAAATTGCCCCCCTGTGGGGCGTGGGCCCCACATTGGGAACCACTTCTCTAAAAGGATGCAAATTTATTTATTTGTTTATTTGTTTGTTTGTTTGTTTTTGTTTGTTTCATTTCATTTCATTTCATTATTTTATTTTATTTTATTTATTTTATTATTTTATTTCATTTTATTTTATTTTATTTTATTTTTATTTTATTTTATTTTATTTTATTTTATTTATTTTATTTTATTATTTTATTTTATTATTTTATTTTATTATTTTATTTTATTTTATTATTTTATTTTATTTTATTTTATTATTTTATTATTTTATTTTATTTTATTTTATTTTATTTTATTTTATTTTATTTTATTATTTTATTTTATTTTATTTTATTTTATTTTATTTTATTTTATTTATATAATAACCAGATATTTGCAAGGAATATAAATCCTTCCATTCCCTGCTATCCTGTCAGAGCTGAAGAAGCTTCTTGGATGAGAAGCGAAACGTTTTCAAATAAAAAAAAGACCAAGAAGGTCCAGTCGCCTCCTGAAAAAAGCACCTTTGGGACAACTATGACCTGGATGATGGAGAATCTCTAGAGACTGCTTATTTATTTATTGTATTTATTGGTTCAATTTATATGCCGCTCTTCTCCGGAGACTCAGGGCGGCTTACAATGCATTAAGCAATAGCCGTCATACTTTTGTATATACTCTTCTTAGTAGGGCTTTCTTTGAGTTTTTCTGTGAGTTTTTCTTTCTTTGAGTTTTTCTGTTTTTCTGTGATCTGGCAGGTGTCGGCTTTGATGGTATCCAACCATGGTGTTCTTTAGTGGATTGATTTACTGATAACCTTTCCAAGCATACCGTATTTTTTGGACTATAAGACGCCCCTAAATTTAGAAGAGGAAAACAACAACAGAAAGTTTTTGGCCTCCCTTTTTTTCGGCCTGTTTTTTGGCCCTTTTCCAACTGTTTTTGGTTTTTTTTTGTTTTTGTTTTTTGGCCTAATTTTGAAGCTTTTTTCGGCCCGTTTTTAAGGCTTTTTTCGGCCCATTTTTGAGGCTTTTTTCAGCCCATATTTGAGGCTTTTTGGGTCGTTTTTTAAGGCTTTTTGGGCTGTTTGTTTGGAAAAAATGCTCCAAAAAAAGCCTCAAAAACCAGCCAAAATGCCTCAAAAACCAGCCAAAAAAAGCCCCAGAAACAGGCTGAAAAAAGCCCCCAAAACAGGCCTGAAAAAGGCCCAAAAAAACAGCCAGCGGGTGGGCGGGCGAGCTTCGGCAATATTCGGTCTATTTTCACCCCCTTTTGGGAGACAAAAAAGTGTGTCATATAGTCTGAAAAATACGGTAATTGCTTTCTCCAGTGAGTTGATTCCTCGCATGACATGGCCAAAATAAGTCAGAGTCAGTTTTGTGATTTTTGCCTTCTAGTGACACGTTAAAACGCTCCAGTTTTTGCTTGTTGGTCCCCGGTGCTGTCCAGCCCCTTCCCCCAAACTAAATATTCCACAGCCTTATTTCACTGATGCGGTAACATTTATGATTTCACAATCAGCATTATCCTCCTCGCTAAGAATCTTGCATTGCATCCTCTACAATTCTTAATAGTACGATTATCTTCAAAACGGACAACTTCTTAAAATCCGTGCAGTTATAACCTACCAAAACATCACAGCCACGGAAGGATTTAGAATCACAAATAGAATGACAAATAGAATCACAGAGTTGGAAGGGACCTTGGAGGTCTTCTAGTCCAACCCTCTGCTTAGGCAGGAAGTCTTATATCATTTCAGATAAATAGTTGTGCAATCTCTTCTTAAAAACTCCAGTGTTGAAGCATTCACAACCTCTGGAGGGAAGTTGTTCCATTGATTAATTGTTCTGTCAGGAAATGTCTTCTTAGTTCCAGGTTGCTTCTCTCCTTGATTAGTTTCCACCCATTGCTTCTTGTCCTGCCTTGAGGTGCTTTGGAGAATAGCTTGACTCCCTCTTCTTTGTGGCAGCCCCTCAAATATTGGAACACGGTTATCATGTCTCCCCTAGTCCTTCTTTTCATCAAACTAGACATACCCAGTTCCAGCAACCGTTATTTATATGTTTTAGCCTCCAGTCCCCTAATCATCTTTGTTGCTCTTCTCTGCAACTCTTTCTAGAGTCTCAACGTCTTTTTTTTACATTGTGGCGACCAAAACTGGATGCTGTATTCCAAGCATGGCATTATCAAGTGGTATTAACACTTCACGTGATCTTGATTCTATCCCTCTGTTTTTATGCAGCCTAGAACTGTGTTGGCTTTTTTGGCAGCTGCAGCACACCGTTGGCTCATATTTAAATGGTTGTCCACTAGGACTCCAAGATCCCTCTCACAGTTACTACTATTGAGCAAGGTACCACATATACATATACGATATATATGTTGAGGAATTCGCAGAGCAACCCTAGAGTAGCAAGAGTGTGCACATGAAAGCGACTGAGAGCAGTTGCAAATAATCACAGCCAACACACAGAGTTGTGTTTACTTTTAGGAAATGGCAATAAGGCATAGTCCAATAAACAGTCCACATCATACACAGATAAAGCAGTAGATAGTAAACAATAGTCCAGATATATTCCAATAACAAAGTCTTCTTACCAGTCGTTGTAGTCATACACAATAAACAGTTGCAAACAGTAGCAAACCCAGCAAATAGCAGTAACGATCAATAATGGTCAGCAAAGATCAGCAGAGAGAGACTAACCATGTTTTAAGCTCCCTCTTAAGGACATTGGCTACAGAGCTAACCAATCAGGACACAGTATGATGCAATATAGCATTAAAGCTATATTGAGGTTTATATATTGCCAACCCAACAAGTTAGTAAATTATCATTTCCTAACAATATATTTAACGTGTTCGGGTAGAGCTGGCGGCATTTAAACGGGCGAAGTTAAGTGTTGTGCAAATTCTTCATACAGATCCATTGTTACAGCATTCATTCAGAATTTGTGGTAGCCAGGTTTTTCCTTTTTTCCGATCGAATTAGAGGCCCCTGGGCGATGGCCGTGAAGACGGATGGGTTCAGACGTTGACGCCGGTGTCGCGGGCTGATTTTACAGAATCGTGTCTCTTTCCTGCGCAGGTATCTCTACGAGCGCATTGATGGGCGGGTGCGTGGCAATCTGCGGCAGGCCGCCATCGACCGCTTTAGCAAGCCTGATTCGGATCGCTTCGTGTTCCTTCTCTGCACCCGGGCGGGAGGTCTAGGGATCAACCTCACAGCTGCTGATACCTGCATAATTTTCGACTCGGACTGGAATCCTCAAAACGACTTGCAGGTACTGTTGGGGTCTCCGGGATGGCTGGCGAATCAGAACGACGGTAGCCAGAAACGTGAGGATTGAAACATTAGGTTCTGCTAAGATTTCATTTGTCTGAAATAACAATACCACTTAGACCAGGGGTGTCAAACTCAAGGCCCGGGGGCCGGATCTGGCCCACGGTGTGCTTAGATCTGTCCCGCGAAGTATCGGTCTGTGATGCCTCTGCCAGCGGCCCTCCCGAGCTCCGTTTTCTCTGGCAGAGAGTTGGCAGGAGGCCATTGCAGCCGAAATGGAGCTTGGGTGCCCATTTTCACTGGCAGAGCACTCGGGCCGCTACAGGCGCCCCCCAACACGAGTGACGTCAAGCTGGACATGCCCACCCTGGCCACGCCCACCTCCCCCCCCCCAGGCCAAGATCAAAGAACAATCCTGATGCGGCCCTCAATGAAATTGAGTTTGCCACCCCTGACTTAGTGGCCAAATTGTGGAAAGCTTTTGGGAAAAGTGTATTTTCTCAAACTAGCTAATAACACCACTTTTTTTTTTTTGAGTAGTACCATAAAATTATATATGAACGGAAAGATAATTTAATTAACAATGTAAGGCAATAACTTTTATGAAGGATTTGCTATTAGAATAGCAGTTACAGTAGAAAGAAGAAAAGTGAAACACGTAGAAAAAAACGAGATGTACAAAAATGATCACCATAGAAAAAACGAGATGTACAAAAATTATCACCATGTCAGTTAATACTTAGTTGGGTAACCTTTAACATGAATTAACGGCCTTATAACGTCTTCCCATGGAGTGAACCAAGTCTTTTAGTTCTGCAGCTATTATCATGTGAAACCAAGATTGAATGATTGCTTCTATTAACTGGGTTTTATCACTGGCTGACTAACAAGTTTCTTTAGTCGGCTCCATAGATTTTCAATTGGGTTAAGGTCTGAGCTATTCCCAGGCCATTCCAGCAGTGGAATATCATTATCTTGAAAAATATGATTATGATTACATAATCATAAATATGATTATCCAAAAAAAATAAAATAAATGGTGTTATTAGCCATCAAACCTCAAAAATACACTTTTCCCAACTGTTTTCCACAATTTTGGCCACAACTGTATACTGCTGTATATACCAATTGTTGCGTCTCTTCTTGGTTTGAAGGATGCTTGTAGGCTTCATTTTGCTCCCCTGTTCCCCTCCTCCAGGCGCAAGCTCGCTGCCACCGCATCGGACAGAGCAAGGCCGTGAAAGTTTACCGCCTCATCACTCGGAATTCCTACGAGCGGGAGATGTTTGACAAAGCCAGCCTCAAGCTGGGGCTGGACAAGGCTGTCCTGCAGTCTATGAGCGGACGAGAAGGGAGCATCACTGGGGTAAGGGCTTGCAGCCGTGGGCGAGAACGGGAAGCTGCGGGAGAGAGCAAAAGAAGATGACCTTGGTGGAGGAGATAAGCCAGATCCCTCCCAAGAAGCACGGGGGAAGCCCAAAACATAAAAACGTTAGGAAGTACAGGCAATTCTCGACTTAACAACAGTTCATTTAGTGACCATTCAAAGTTGCAAAGGCACTGAAAAAATGTGACTTAACGACCATTTTTCACACTTAGGACCATTGTGGCATCTCCATGATCATGTGATCAAAAAAAAAAAAATTCAGCTGCTTGGCATCTGACTCATATATACCAAAGTCGCAGTGTCCCGGGGTTATGTGATTCCCTTTTTGAGACCTTCCGACAAGCAAGGTCATTGGGGAACACCAGATTCGCTTTAATAACCCGTGTGACTAATTTAAACAACTGCAGTGATTCAGTTAACCACCGTGGCAAGAAAGGTCGTAAAAATGAGGCAAAACTCCCATAAGAAACGTCTCACTTAGCAACTGAAATTTTGGGCTCCGTTGTGGTCGTAAGTCGAGGACCGCCTGTATTCCTTCGCAGGAAGGGTGGTGGAAGCTTGGAAGCCACCTTCAGAAGAAGTAGTGGGTCAGTCCTTAGGGACATGCTTTGGAGAAACATATGTCCATCATCTTACAAATTTTTTTTAAAAAATTGTTATAATTTGCCACTATTGCAATAATTATGATTCTTTGTTTAATTGATTTGACTGACTGATTGATTGATTGATTAGAAAAAAAAGACTCAAAGGGCAGAATCGATGGACAACTAGGTCTTTTTCTGCCATCATTTTTCTACCGTGTTTCCCTGAAAATAGAACCCAACTGGAGAATAAATCCTAGCATGATTTTTCAGAATGCTCGTAATATAAGCCCTACTGAAAAATAAGCCCCAGTTAAGATTGTCAGCCAAATGGATGTATTTAGTATCGTATTTCCCCCAAAATAAGACCTAACCAGAAAATAAGCCCTAATGCGTCTTTTGGAGCAAAAATTAATATAAAACCCGGTCTTATTTTCAGGGAAACACGTCTGTCTGTCTGTCTCTGTCTGTTTGTCTGTCTGTCTGTCTGTCTGTCTGTCTATCTATCTATCTATCTATCTATCTATCTATCTATCTCTAATGTCTATATGTCTATATCTATCTTTCTCTGCCTTGCTTTTCCCCACAGAATTCTTTCCATGGGGAAAATATTCTGTCAGCCAGGAGTCTCTGTCTCTCTCTCTGTCTCTCTCTCTCTGTCTCTCTCTCTCTCTCTCTCTCTCTCTCTCTCTCTCTCTCATGTCTCTATGTCTCTATATTTATATCTATCTATCTCTGCCTTGCTCTTCCCCACAGAACTCTTTCCATGGAGAAAATATTCTGTCAGCCAGGAGTCTCTGTCTCTCTCTCTGTCTCTCTCTGTCTCTCTGTCTCTCTCTCTCTCTCTCTCTCTCTCATGTCTCTATGTTTATATCTATCTATCTCTGCCTTGCTCTTCCCCACAGAACTCTTTCCATGGAGAAAATATTCTGTCAGCCAGGAGTCTCTGTTTCTCTCTCTGTCTCTCTCTCTCTCTCTCTCTCTCTCTGTCTCTCTCTCTCTCTCTCTCTCTCTCTCATGTCTCTATGTCTCTATGTTTATATCTATCTATCTCTGCCTTGCTCTTCCCCACAGAACTCTTTCCATGGAGAAAATATTCTGTCAGCCAGGAGTCTCCTCCCCTTTTGCCCCAACTCCCCACGAGCAGAAGCTACTACTCTGAAATACAGTCCTCAAACTTACGACCACCCTTGAGACCCAACCGGAAAATAAGCCCTAGCACGATTTTTCAGGATGCTCATAATATAAGCCCTACCCCCAAAATAAGATTGTCAGCCAGATGGGTGCATTTAGTACCGGACTTCCCCTAAAATACGACCTAACCAGAAAATAAGCCCTAATGCATCTTTTGGAACAAAAATTAATATAAGACCCGATCTTATTTTCGGGGAAACACGGTACATTTTTATGTATTTCTTCAAAAGTCTTTTGATTGCACAGCTGGCCTTTCCTGTGTTGCTCCTGACTCTCTGGTCTAACCAAAAGAGAAGAGGAAAAAACGATAATATTTTCTTCCTTCCCCACCCTACCCCACAGATTCAGCAGTTTTCGAAGAAAGAGATTGAGGATTTGCTACGCAAAGGGGCCTATGCCGCCATTATGGAAGAGGATGACGAAGGGTCTAAATTCTGCGAGGAAGACATTGACCAGATCCTTCTTCGGCGTACCACCACCATCACCATCGAGAGTGAAGGGAAAGGGTCCACCTTTGCCAAGGTATCCTTATTCCCTAATTCCATTTCAAAATAATCAGGTTGTCAGCACTTCAAGCTGTATTTACTCTAGTGCTGACATAAGAAGGAGAAGCGGAGGCGTCAGGAAAGGGACGTTTGACTTTTCACCTACTTATTTTCCCTGGAGATAATATCCCCTAGGAGATGGGATGGGAGGGGGGAAATTCCTTTGAGCTGGAGCGGTAGATTAGGGGTAGAATGACTTGGAAGATGGCCAATGAGTGCAAGGGAGCGGGGAACGGAAAGGGAGGGTTTTAGGTCTGGAAGTCAGTGTTGGCTTCGATGGAGTCGAGTTTAGAATGCCATGCTTAATAAATAGGAGTTTTTCTTCAAAGACTTTGTTTGAAAGGCAATTTATTTGAGACGACCTCGAAACCTGACACAGGTCTTCGAAGATTCGAAAATTATCACGTCAGTTAATACTCTAAACACTGCGCCCCCGAGGCTCTTAAAGCAAAGTCTTTCTGATTGTTCACAAAACACTTTTTAAGACAATGAACTGGGTTCCCCACAACACACTGAGCCACAAAGTATCTGAGCACCACGATTCTGGTGGGTTGTACAAACCTAGCAGAAAGGTGTGTACATGGAGAGCGTGCGTGAAGTCTGCTTTACAGTAAACCTGCCACTCACACGGTCTTCCTTTGTTTTGCCTCGTCTCCTTTCCCAGGCGAGTTTTGTGGCCTCTGAAAACAGGACAGACATCGCTCTGGATGACCCCAACTTCTGGCAGAAATGGGCCAAGAAAGCAGACTTAGACCTGGATCTCCTGAATAGTAAGGTGTGTTAAACTTTCTTCTTATAATGAATTAGACTTTGGAGTTGGGGAAATAAATAAACCAATTTGCTTTGTTTAAAATACCCATTTACAATATTCGCGACGAACCTTCTGATTCCTTTATTAGGAGTGCCGGCAGCCCCAGCAAGAAGTCTCTCTCTCTCAAACAGCAGGCTAACAAGTCTGTCCAGCAGGGAGATGAATAGTTGTCTGCCACACTTATTCATCTCCGTCTCCTGCCTTTTATCCCCAGAGCTAGGGTGGGGCTTTGCTAGCAGCAGTGGGTCTTCTGTCCCAGGATCAGCCCATAGATTTCCACTGTTCTCCTCTCCTCTGCATTCTGCGCATCCGCACTGGGCCCAGCTGTTCCTCCTCTTCCTCATCAGCCACCTCCAGACCTGGGAGCTGTTGACTTTCCATCTGAGGGCTAATGGACAGCCCAGGCTTCACCTCTGTCTCTATAACCTTTAACCTTTAAAATCACAATTACACTATTACAGCTTTCTGTTATCGGAATTTTTTCTTAATTTCAACTTATCTACAGGCCTATTGTTTTATACATATACATTCTTATTTCATAGTTAGTTATCTTTCTACTATTTACAATATTTACATGTCTACTACACTCTAAAATATAGATTTTGTCTGTTTATTATCTATTTCTGTATATTCACTATACATTAATTTTAGACTTCTTTTCAAGCCAGTTATACCACCTATTCCACGTCTCATAATACACAGTTTCCTCTCTGTCCCTTAATTCCATCGTTAATTTGTCCATTTCTCCATATTCTAGCACCTTTTTTTATAATCATTGTGTTTGATGGAGTGTTTTCTTGCTTCCAATTTTGGGCGAATGTAATTCTGACTTCAGTGATTATATAGAGCATGATGAATTAAATTTCTTTGCTTATATTACCTTTTATTATACCCAAAAGGAATAACTGGCTTCATATCAATTTTTTGTTCAACAATTTCCTCCAACCATTTTTTAATTTTTGTCCAATAATCCCTGGCTTTGGGACATGTCCACCACATGTGGTTGTAGGTTCCTTGTTGATGGTTACATTTCCAGCAATTTGGTGGTCCATTGGGAAACATTTTGGCCAATCTCACCAGGGGTAAATGCCATCTATAAAACATTTTGTAAATGTTCTCCTTGGATGCGACCGACATTGTCATTTTATAATTTTCCCCCCATAATTTTTCCCGATGCTCCAATTCAATATTATACCCCAAATTTTTGGCCCAAATTATCATTGTTTCTTTCACAGTTTCCTCCTCCATTTTAAGTTTAAGCAGATAATTATATGTTTTGGTAATCATTTTTTCATCCGGACCTGTTCTTGTTCCTCATTTTGAAACCTGTATCGTTCAGAATCTTTTTTATATCTTGTTTGGAACTATAGGTATGGCCACCAGTCTATTTTAATTCCCTGTGTTTCTAGATCCTGATTTGATTTGAGTTTCCCTTGCCTATCTAATAGCTCTTTGTACTATCCTGTTCAAGTCAATTAAGTTGGAGTAAATCATTGCTTCCATGGTTGATACCCATCTAGGCATTTTTGTATAAAAATTTCTTTTAATTTTCAGCCAAGTCTCTAATAAGGCATCTCTCACCTGGTGTGTCTGAAAGTATTCATGGGCTTTATTCTTTCCCTCCCAAATAAAGACATGCCATCCCCGCTGTAAGTCATGTCCTTCTATCATTAATATTCTTCTGTTTTTAAGAATTGTCCACTCTTTAAGCCATGCTACAGCTGCCGCCTGGTAATAGATTTCCCAGTCCGGGAGACCAAAGCCTCCTATAGTTCTGGAATCCTGTAGGAGTTTTAATTTGATTCTAGCTTTTTTTCCCCAACCAAATAAATTTTAGTGTTATTTTACTTAATTATTCCAAAATAAATTTCCCTAATTTTATGGGTACAAGTCTGGAATAGATATAGAATTTTTGGTAAGATGTTCATTTTTATGGTCACAATTCTTCCAAATTGCGCAATTATCATGGTTGGGTACTTTAATTTCCATTCCTATGCTGACTTGAACTTGGATTCCATGGTCTGAAAGGCCGTTTACAAGTCTTAAGATTCAGTGATGGAGAAAGGGCAGAAGTGAGAATTGTCCATGAAGGAATTGACAAATGTTCAGAGATCCAGAGGGGAATTGACACACATTCAAAGATCTAGAGGGGAATTGACAAATGTTCAGAGATCCAGAGGGGAATTGACAAACGTTCAGAGATCTAGAGGGGAATTGACACACGTTCAGAGATCCAGAGGGGAATTGACAAATATTCAGAAATCTAGAGGGAAATTGACACACGTTCAGAGATCCAGAGAGGAATCGACAAATATTCAGAGATCTAGAGAGGAATTGACACACATTCAGAGATCCAGAGGTTTTTTATCTCTGCTTCCTGCAGAACAACCTGGTGATTGACACGCCCCGGATCCGCAAGCAGACTCGCCACTTCAGTACCCTGAAGGACGACGACCTGGTTGAGTTCTCCGACTTGGAAAGCGACGATGACGACCGGCCGCGCTCCCGGCGCCACGACCGGCACCATCATCCCCTCCACCATTCGTACGGGCGCACCGACTGCTTCCAGGTGGAGAAACAACTGCTGGTCTATGGGTATGTGGCGTGGAGGGAGGCCTCATGAAAAGCAATGGGACACGTGGAAAGGAGGATTATGGGAGTTGTAGGGGAGGCTGGGGGTGTTTGTGCGGGTGTTTTGATCCAATTCCTTGTGGGAAGAAGGGGGGTGGATTATCTTGGAAGCTTAGAATAGGAATAGAATAGAACAAAACAGAACCGTGATGGTGAACCTATGGCACGCGTGCCAGAGGTGTCACACAGAGCTCTCTCTGATGGCCCGCAAGCCGTCACTCCAGCTCAGCTCTGCTGTGCATGCGTGCACGCCTTCCACCAGCCAACTTGTCTTCAGGTCTCTGCCATGCATGCACTGGGGGTGTGTGCATGCGGGGGATCTACACATGGGGGGCAGGATGCATGCGGGGGGCCGTGTGCACGTTCTGGGGGTGGGGCGCATGTGCGGGGCCTGCACACGCATTGCATTTTCAGGGTTTGGGCGTACACACAAAAATTCACACATGCCTGCACACGCTTTGGGCACTCGGTCCAGAAAAGGTTAGCCATCACTGGAATAGAATAAGAAAGGGAACAGAACAGAATAGAAATTATTAGAATTAGAAGAATTGGAATTAGAATAATTGGAAGGGACCTTGGACAAGTTCAACCCGTTGCTCAGGAAGGAAACCCTACACCGCTTCAGACAAATGGTTGTCCAATCTCTTTCTTAAAAACTTCCAGTGTTGGAGCATTCATAACTTCTGGAGGCAGGTCGTTCCATTGATAAATTGTTCTAACTGTCAGGAAATTTCTCCTTAGTTCTAGGTTGCTAGGTTATCGAGAGTCATCCCCTTTTGCGACCTTCGGACAAGCAAACGGGGAAGTCAGATTCACTTCACAGCCGTGTGGCTAAAATTAACAGCTGCCATTGATCCCCTTAACAGTTTTGGCAAGAAAAGTCGCAAAATGGAACAAAACTCACTTAACAAATGTTTCACTTAGGAACAAAAATTTTCGGCTCAGTTGTAGTAGTAAGTCAAGGACTACCTGCCACCATTTGCCGTCTTGAGTTATTTGTGAAAATAGTAAAAGGCGGGATGCAAATAAATCAGTTAAAAAATCATCCATAAAATACTGTGTGTTCCTGTGCTCACCAAGAACACCTTGATTTCTATGGTAGATAGGGCTCCCCACAGTGGTGGGATTCTACTGGTTCAGACCGGTTCGGACGAACCAGTAGCTCCAACAATCAGCTGGGAGCGAACCGGTTCGCCCCGATGATCAGATGGCCCATCCACCTGCCCGCGCTATTTTCCTACCTTTATCTCAGGGGTGAAATCCAGCAGGTTCTGGAAAACTGGTAGCGGAAATTTAGAGTAGTTAGGAGAACCAGCAAATACCACCTCTGGCTGGCCCCAGAGTGGGGTGGAAATGGATATTTTGCAATATCCTTCCCCCAAGAGTGGGGAGGGAATGGGGATTTTGCAGTATCCTTCCCCTGCCACGCCCACCAAGCCACACCACGCCCACCAAGCCACGCCCACAGAACCAGTAGTAAAAAAAATTGGATTTCACCACTGCTTTATCTCCTCAGCTGATTCGCGCGGCAGAGCTGATTGCTGCGCGAATCAGCTGTGTTACTTCTCCGAAGAAACCTGGAAGTGAAGATTTGTTCAAACCGCGCACCCACGAAGCACACAATCACCAAGCCGGTTGTTAAACCGGGAATATCCCACCTCTGGCTCCCCACAGCGCTAGTACTGATGATGTTACCTAGTTAGAGTAATGAAACATCTGCAAGAAGACGAGCCAGTTCAGAGAGCAGCGAGGACCCCCTCCCCATCCTTCTTAGCCATCTGAGCCATGTCTCTGTTGCTTTGCTTGGCAGCTGGGGCCGCTGGAGGGAGATCCTGTCGCACGGACGTTTCAAGCGGCGGATGTCCGAGCGTGACGTGGAGACCATCTGCCGCGCCATCCTGGTCTACTGCTTGATGCATTATCGGGGCGACGAGAACATCAAAGGATTCATCTGGGATCTCATCAGCCCGGTTGAGAACGGCAAAGCCAAGGAGCTTCAGAACCACTCGGGTAAGCGAGAGGGGAAGGGGCTCCTTTTATAGCGCTTAGAATAGCTTTATTGTCACTTTGAATGGACACTAATCGGCATACGCTAAAATGAAGTTCCGTTAGTTCACCACCTCCAATAAACACTAGATAAACATGTCAAAATAAATGATGCATGTACCCACATATATTCTACGACACAGAGAAACCACAGTCTAGTTGGGATATATGCATGTACATGGCGAGAAAAACTAATCTTGTGAGTTTACCAGACGGATGGCCTAGGCCTAGGGCAGGGGTGAGCAACTGTGGCCCTTTTACAACTTCTTCTCAGCTTGGCTGTCTCAGGAATCCTGGGAGTTGAAGTCCATGGGTTGTAAAAGGGCCCCAGTTCCCCACCCCTGGCCTAGGGAACAAAGCTGTTCCAGAATCAGGTAGTCCTGCTAGAAATACTTCGAAACCTCCTCCCAAAGGAGGAGCAACAGAAACAAACCGTAAAGTGGGTGTGTGGGGCCGTTAACAGTGCTTCAAGCAACTAAGCACATAGCGTTTATAAGCAGCATCCTGAATGAGAGGAAGTGAGCTTCCTATATAATCTTCTCCGCTGTCCTCACCACTCTCTGTATGGGCTTTCTATCTGAGGCGCTGCGGCCACCAAACCAAACAGTGACGCAGCTTGTTAAGACGCTCTCAATCGCGCCTCTCATAAAAAAAGTGGCCAGGACAGAAGGAGAAAGAGGCGCTCTATATCCCCTCTATTGCTGTCCTTTGAGAATGTTACCCGTGCCTATGTGTCCATTCTGTTGGTAGGAAGACTTTGATCCAAGCTTGAGATTTTGGCCGCCTTAATCCTTTTGCAGGGGTGGAGAGAATTTAGGGTGGTGGACTCTTGGGGAATGGAATAATGTTGGGTGTCCCTTTGCTGTTGGTGGGGCCCTCTATGGAGTCTTTTAAGTGGCTCCCTCTGTGTTGTGTCTCTCTGTGTGTGTATGTGAGTTGAGCTACTCTGCGAAAGCCGGGGTGACCTAATCCCTATTGCACTGGTTCCATGTTGTACCTAGCCCCTGCTCTGAGCTCCCTTCCTGTTCCTCGGGCAGGCCTGTCCATCCCGGTTCCACGGGGCCGCAAGGGGAAGAAAGTCAAGTCTCAGACCACGTTTGATCTCCAGAAAGCAGAGTGGATCCACAAGTACAATCCGGACACTCTCTTCCAAGACGAAGGCTACAAGAAACATCTCAAGCATCAGTGCAACAAGTAAGAAGGGCCGGGGAAGGGACAGTCCAGCTCGGGGTGCTTCTGTAAAGCCAGTACAAGCCAACTCCCTGGGTCCCCATCTTTTTCCATGCAGAAAAGATGGGAGCTCCAGTGTGATAGACAGATAGTGACAGATCCCAACCACAATCTTCAAAAATTTTGGTTTTGTCAATTTCTCAATTTGCTGTTGAAGAGGCCATGTGTGATCCACTGAAAAATATTTGCATGGTGGTAATGCTGTCCATTTCATTCATTCATTCATTCATTCATTCATTCATTCATTCATTCATCCATCCATGTCTGTCTGTCTGTCTGTCTGTCTGTCTGTCTGCCTATATAACCATCTTATCTATCTCTATCATTATCTAGCTATCTACCTGTCTCAATTATCTACCTATGTCCGTCCATCCATCCATCCATCCATCCATCCATCCCTATCTATCTATCTATCTATCTATCTATCTATCTATCTATCTATCTATCTATCTCAATCATCTACCTAGGTCCATCCATCCATCCATCCATGCATCCATCCCTATCTATCCATCCATCCATCCATCTATCTATCTATCTATCTATCTCAATATCTCAATCATCTACCTATGTCCATCCATCCATCCATCCATCCCTATCTATCTATCTATCTCCCTATGTCCGTCCATCCATCTATCTCTCTTTCTCTCTCTCTCACTCTCTCTCTCCATATGATTTTTATCCCGCCTTTATTACTTCATACATAACTCAAGGCAACAAACATAGATAATATTCCTTCTTCCCTTTTCCCCCCACAATAACAACTGTGAGGTAAATTGGGTTGATAAAGAGAGTGACTGGCCCTAAGTTCACCCAGCTGGCTTTCATGCCTAAAGCGGGACTAGAACTCCCAAGTCTCCTGACAATTGGCCCAAATTCACCCAGCCGGCTTGGCTTCCACGCCTCAGGCGGCGTTAGAACTCACCATCTCCTGGTCGTTGGCCCAAAGTCATCTAGACGGTTTCACACCTAAAACGGGACTAGAACTCCTGGTTTTCCTGGTGCCACGCCGGCTTTTGTGCCTGAGATGGGACTAGAACTCCCTGTCTCCTGGTTTCTAGGCCCATCACTTTCCCTACTACATCAAACTGGCCTTTAAGTTTATATGTCTATATATATAAAAAAAAGGGGGGGGGGTAGGGAATTAGCAAGCTGGGGCAATTGAGAGCTCCTTGCTGCTTGCAGGTGGATGTGCCTCTGTTGATTGAAAAAATAAAAAAAATAAAAACTTTTGCCCTCATCACTGACTTAACAGTGGAGACGGCCAATGTCTTGGAACGTGGGTGGGTGCAATTTATCGAACGATGCTTGGCCCTTCCAACAGAAAGGTATTATTTTTCCCTCTTAGGGTACTGCTCAGGGTCCGAATGCTTTATTACTTGCGTCAGGAGGTGATCGGGGACCAGGCCGAGAAAGTGTTGGCAGGTGCTGTTTCCAGGTAAAAAAATGTTCACCTTTACAAAGGTTGCCTGGGGGAGGGGGGGGCTGTTCTGTGTGTTTTTTTCCTCCCAATTACTGACACGCCACATTTTGTTTTTGTACGACGACTTTGCCGTTATAACCAACGGAAGGAGGTTTGGTTGGGAAGGGAAACGGGCATCGATTGTCTCCGTGGATTTCCTGACAGAAACCTTTTCCTTTTAGCGGTGTGTTTCTTCGATTCCTTCTTTTAAGAAGAGGACTGGACAACCATTTGTGTATAGGGCCTCCTGCTTGAGAAGGGGGTTGGACTAGAAGACCTCCAAGGTCCCTTCCAACTCACGTTATTCTGATTTTTAAAGACGCCCAACCACCAGATAAAGGTTCTTAACGATATGCCGTTGTGGCATCTCCTTAGCAACGCCTGAGTTTGTTCATTTCTTTATTAAACATATGTATTTCCCCCAAGTCAGTCATTTTGTCCTGGTAAAAAAAAAACCTCTCTTATTTATTTTTTTGTTGTAAACGGATTACTGCGGTGCATCTTAAGGCAGAGGTGTCAAACTCAATTTCATTGAGGGCCGCACCAGGGCTGAGGTTGACCTCGGGGGGGGGGCGACTGGGTGGGCATGGCCAGCTTGACGCCACTCCCCAAACTGCTGGCATATTTCCTCTTTGCATTGGGTAGACCAGGCCGAAGCCACACGGCTTACATTTTCCAGAACAGCCCCACGAGCCGGATCCGACCACATGGCGGCCCGGATGCGGCCTGCGGGCCTTGTGTTTGACTACCCCGATCTAAGGGCAATCCACTCTGCGCTATGAGTAAGGCTATGAAAGCAGAGCTAGGATTTTGGAAAGTTGTCTTGGTTCCTGTGGAACAATCTCACAACGCCTTTGTCTTGTCTTGTTTTGTTTCTCTTTCCCATCTCAATTCCTGCAGCGAAACTGACATCTGGTTTCCGCTCGTGGATCAGGCAGAAGTCCCCACAGCTTGGTGGGACACGGAAGCGGACAAATCTTTGCTCCTTGGGGTCTTCAAACATGGTGAGTAATAACTTTTGGACAGGAATGCACAGGGGTGGGCTGTTGAGGGGCGTCGCAGGGGTTCAGGAGAACCTCTAGCTAAGATTCTGTGCAGTTCGGAGAACCCCCAAATCCCACTCCTGGCTGGCCCCGCCCCACCCGCCCCACCCCTCCCAGGAGTCCCCACGCAGCCTGTTTTGGATGCAAGTAAATGCAGGGCGCGCACAGAGGCTCAGGGAGGGTGAAAAATGAGCCTACCGGAAGTTTATTTATTTATTTATTTATTATTTAAATTTGTATACCGCCCTTCTCCTGAAGGACTCAGGGCGGTGAACAGCCAAAATTTAAAACACATACAGTATAAAAATTAAAAAGAATTAAAAAGAGTTAAATCAGTTTGGCTTCCCTAAATTTTAAAACCCTTTCCCCATAAAATAACCCATTAAAATTTTCAGCCAGCCCGGCTTGCTGGAATAAGAAGGTCTTTAACGCTCGGCGGAAAGTACGGAGGTCCGGGATCAGTCGTATTCCTGGGGGTAGCTCGTTCCAGAGGGCGGATGCCCCCACAGAGAAGGCTCTCCCCCTGGGGGTCGTCAGTCGACATTGCTTGACCGACGGCACCCTGAGGAGACCCTCTCTGTGGGAGCGAATTGGCCGGTGGGAGGTTATCGGTGGCAGAAGGTGGTCTCGTAAGTACCCGGGCCCTAAGCCATGGAGCGCTTTAAAGATGAGAACCAATACCTTGAAGCGCACCCGGAAGACCACCAGGAGCCAGTGCAGCTCGCACAGGAGAGGTGTTACATGGGAGCGCCATGTCGCCCCCATAATTACCCGCGCGGCCGTATTCTGGACCAGCTGGAGCCTCCGGGTGCTCCTCAAGGGGAGCCCCATGTAGAGAGCATTGCAGTTCAGAAAACGGGCCTGTTTTTGGCCTCTGGAGCCTGGGGAGGCTGTTTTCGCCCCCCCCTCAGAAGCTCAAGGAAAGCCTCTGGAGCCCAGGGTGGGCAAAAATGCCCACCCCGCTGTGGTGCAGGAGGCCAACTAGGCCACGCCCACCATGGCCACGCCCACCCAGCAACCGGGCAGACAGCCCCTTGCTAAAAATTTTTGAAGCCCATCCCTGGGAATGCATGCCCCTTCCTTTTGGAAGGACGAGCAGGCTGTACACCGCCCTGAGTCCTTCGGGAGAAGGGCGGTATAGAAATAAAATAAATAAATAAATAAATAAATAAAAGCTGCGAAGCCCAAAACAGAGATGAGACGGTGAGATCCAGTCGAGTACCAGTCCTTTATTTGCTTACACCTAACTGGCAGATTCCTTAACAACTACAGCGATCCTAAAATAGCAACGGCTTGCTTAGCAGTGGAAATTCCTGTCCCTATGGTGGTCATAAGTCAAGGACTAACCTATAAACGATCAGTGGAGAGAAGCTGCCAAATCTAAATTATACACAGTCTGAATGAATTTAATCGAGAGGACTCCAAAAACAACAAAACAACAAACATGCCAATAAACATATTAGAAGGAAGTTTTGCATCTCCCAAGCACGTACTTGCAGATCAAGCTAGAAGATAATCAGACACGCAAGAAAAAAACCAAACGTTTTCTGAGAAGAAGAATATTAAAATATAGGCCAAGAATAAACTGTAGATTCTTGGCCAGGGATTTGTAGAATCTAAAATTCTAAATGTTTTGAACATCTCAACAAGCAGAGGCACAAGAGTCGTGGTGGCATAGTGGTTAGAATGCAGTATTGCAGGCTAACTCTGACGACTGCCAGCAGTTCAATTCTCACCGGCTCAAGGTTGAACTCAGCCTTCCATCCTTCCGAGGTCGGTAAAATGAGCACCCAGCTCGTTGTTGGAGGCAATATTGCTGACTTTGGAAACTGCTTAGAGTGGGCTGTAAAGCAGTATGAAGTGGTATATATAAGTCTAAGCGCTATTTCTATAGGCCAACTTTAGACCTGTAAATGAAGTTGAATCAGACCTGGTTACTCTTGGATGGGAGACCTCTAAGGAACGCCAGGCTTAACCGGGAAGCTTACTTTATATTCTAACCAATGGTGGAATTCAAATTTTTTTTTACTACCGGTTCTGTGGACATGGCTTGGTGGGCGCGGTGTAGCTTGGTGGGCGTGGTGGGGAAGGATACTGCAGAATCTCCATTCCCACCCCACTCTGGGGCCAGTCAGAAGTGGTATTTGCCAGTTCTCCAAACTACTCAAAATTTCCGCTACCGGTTCTCCAGAACCTGCTGAATAGCACCCCGATTCTAACCTCTGCCTGAGGTTACATGGGACATAAACACTTGAGGCACTGATGTTTGGCTCTCCCTTTCAGGCTACGAGAAGTACAACACCATGCGAGCCGACCCTGCGCTCTGTTTCCTGGAGAAAGCCGGCCGCCCGGATGACAAGGCCATTGCCGCTGAGCACCGACCGGATGTGGGCGAGGGGTAAGAGGCCGCTTGGGGTCGAGTTGAGCCATTCCCAAGGCTAGGGGGCACAGGGAAGATCGGGGCGGTGGGTGGGACGCACACCTATGATGACTCGCCATGCTAATACCGAGGCACCGAGGGGGACCACTGGCCCTTAAACTCGGGTGTCTGTGAGTTAAAATTGCTTCTCAAAGGAAGTCCTGAGGTGTGTCTAGAAAGCGGGGGAAAGGATGCGGGGATTTCTGCTGCAATAATTGACTGGTTCTTATGTCATTGACAGGGTGGATTTTGACAAGGACTGCGAGGATCCGGAATACAAACCGGTCGGAGCCCCTGCCAAGGAACACGACGAAGAGGTGAGGCCCTAAACCTAATTGCACTGTTAATATAGCCCTGTGATGGCAAACCTATGACAAGGAGCCCTCTCTGCGGGCACGGAAACCGTCGCTCAGCTCAGCTCCACTGAGTATGCACACGTGCATCCTGCCGGCCATCTGATTTTCAGGTCTCTGATGCGGGGGCAGGGCGCATGCGGGAGACACGCGCATGTTCGGGGTGGGGGAATCTCACATCTACATGTGCAGGGGGAGCGGCGCGCCAAAATGGGTCGTGGGGGCGTGTGCCATTCCCAGATTCTTCCCAGTGCGTTTCAATGTTAGAATATCCTTCGGTATTTGCACAGTACTGGAAAAATGAAGAAACACCTACAGAAGAAGATGTAATTTTTTTTAAAAAATACTAGACTGTGCAGAAATGGACAGATTGACATTAAAGATAAAAGAAAAAGAAGATACGGAATATTTTCAAACATGGGAACTTGTTTTATCAATGGTTAGACAATAGAGATAGACATTAGGAACTGGAAAAGAATTATTAGGTAAGCAAATTGATCCAGACAATATGCTGTTCACAAAGCCCTTATGTATGTATAGAGAAAATGTATAAATAAACTGTTGTTTAAAAAAAGAAAATATCTTTCGGGATCTCAAAGGTGCTTTTTTCAAAAGGCAGTTGGGCTGTCTGGGTTTTTTTTTTTTTTTCTCCAAGAAGAAAAAGAAGTTTCGCTTCTCATCCAAGAAAAGCTTCATTGCTTCTGGCAGGAGGAGAGATGGAAAAATTACAGATCTGACAGGATTTTTTGGGGGGTATGTGTGGAGGTTGGAAGGATCATATTTCTTTGCAGTCCTCTGGTCAATGCTTCCAACCCTTCCCCTCCAAAAAAAAATCCTATCAGAAGTAATCCTTTCATTGTCCCCAGCTTCCTGCCAGAACCGATGAAGCTTCTTGGATGAAAAGCGAAACCTTTTTTTCTTCTTCCTTTGAGGGGAAGGGTGAGGGAACCCTTTCCGGTTGCCTTTTGAAAAATTACGACCTAGATGACTGAGAATCTCCACGAACGTCCTTTGGGATGAATTAAACTACCAAATTTTTCAGACTATAAGATACACTTTTTTGTCTCCCAAAAGTGGGTGAAAATGTCTGCATGTCTTATAGACTGAATATTGCCGAAGCCCAGCCCACACGCTGGCTGTTTTTCTGGGCTTCGCACGCCCCATTTTCGGGCCTTTTTTTGCCCTTTTTCAGCCCTTTTTTTGGCCCGTTTTTTAAGCTTTTTTTCGCCTGTTTTTGAGGGTTTTTTTTTTCAGTCCATTTTTCTGGGCTTCGCACACCCCATTTTCGGGCCTTTTTTCGCCCCTTTTCGGGCCTTTTTTTGGCCCGTTTTTTAGGGTTTTTTTTCCTGTTTTTGAGGGGGGGTTTTTTCAGTCCATTTTTGTAGCTTTTTTTGGCCTGTTTTTGAGGCTTTTTTCAGCCTTTTCCAGCTTTTTTCAGCTCATTTTTGAGGCTTTTTTCGGCCCTTTTTTTGAAAAAACAGGCCAAAAAAAGCCTCGAAAACGGGCCAAAAAAAGGCTGGAAAATGGTCAAAAAAATGGCCAAAAATGTGGCGCCTGGAGGCCAAAAACTTCCCCCTCCCTAAAATTAGGTGCTTCATATAGTCCAAAAAATACAGTACATACAGATGTACTAAACAAGGGAAAAGTAGCTTGTAGCTGCTTCCTCATCCCCACCCCAGCCATACTTTTTGGGGTGCCTGAGGGAAGTTTTAAAGGCAAAAAAGGCTATTTCACGTCTTGCAAAGCAAACTAATGGGAATAATATTTTTTTCCTTTGGGAAATTTGAGTTATGGAAAAACATGGGGAAATGTTCGAAAACGTCCATCTGCTTCCATGTTTTCACCAGCCGGATCCTGTTTCCACAAGTAATGCAAACGTGTGACTCTTAGGCCAACAAAACCATCATCCCCGACTATAAGGGTACTTGGCAATTCAGCTTAATAGCACTAATTTCTCCATTCCAGGGCGAAGCATTAATGATGATGGATGAAGACATATCGGTGGTGGACGGGGAGGAAGGTAATTATACAAAGCCGTAATAAGAGTGGTGCAGTTGCCTTAGAGGTGGAGCTCTCGCCTCACAATCAGGAGGCTGTGAGTTCAATCCTAGGTAGCGGCAGATATTTCTCTCTCTGGGCACAATGAGTAATTATCTGCTGCGAACTCCGCATTGGCAACAGGAAGGGCATCCGGCCAGTAAACCCTCAGCTCCATTCAGTTGCCCCAACTCCACCCCAATGTAAGGGATTATGGGGTCATTAAAAGACAAAAAAATAAATAAAAATAAAGCCTTAGTAAGGCCACACCTAGAGTACTGCATCCAGTTTTGGTCACCACACTATAAGATGTTGAGACTCTAGAAAGAGTGCAGAGAAGAGCAACCAATACGATTAGGGGACTGGAGGTGAAAACATACGATGAACAGTTGCAGGAACTGGGCATGCCGAGTCTAGTGAAGAGAAGGACCAGGGGAGACATGATAAGAATCTTCCAATATTTGAGGGGCTGCCACAGAGCGGAAGGGATCGAGCTATTTTCCAAGGCACCTAAAGGCCAGACAAGGAATAATGAATGGAAACTGATCAAGGAGAGATTCAACCTGGAAATAAGGAGAAATTTTCTGACAGCGAGAGCAATCAACCAATGGAACAGAAGTTGCCTTCAGAGGTTGTGGTAGTTTCATTACTGGAGGCTTTGAAGAAGATACTGCACTGCCATCTGTCAGAAATGGTGTAGGGTCTTCTGCTTAGGTCAAGGGAGGGGTTGGACTAGATGACCTAAAAGGTCCCTTCCAACTCTGTTCACCTGTAATCTGTATCTCTACCTTGAGAAGAGGATCAAGTGGTGGCCTGGAAGGATGCAAGAGTCACATGGCCATCCCTGTCATCATTCTCTAGGTCAGCCAGGGAATCTTTTCTGGCCTCCAGCCTCTGCGCTTACCGCCCGTTTGCGGCGACTAATCACGGCCTTCCAGCGGAGTTACAAGCGCGAGCAACTGAAGATGGAGGCCGCGGAGCGGGGGGATCGGCGTCGCCGGCGTTGCGAGGCCGCCTTCAAGCTGAAGGAGATGGTGCGTCGAGAGAAGCAGCAGAGGTAACCTTTGGGTCCTGCTTTGTACGGATCTCTTGTCCCCTTTCTTTGGGAGAAGCTGGGTAAGGAGAGATACCGTATTTTTCTGTGTATAAGACACTACTTTTTCTTTACAATACCGTATTTTTCGGACTATAAAACGCACCTGACTTTAAGATGCAGCTAAATTTAGAAGAGGAAAAGAACAAAAAAAAATTTTTTTGCCTCCACGCGGCCCATTTTCGGGCCCTTTTCCAGCCTTTTTTCGGCCTGTTTTCGACGCTATTTTTGCCCGTTTTTGAGGCTTTTTTTTAATCCCTTTTTGAGGCTTTTCTCAGCCTGTTTTTGAGGCTTTTTCGGCCTTTTGTTTTGGAAAACGGGCTGAAAAAATCCTCGAAAACGGGCCGGGAAAAGCCTCCAAAATGGGCTGAAAAAATCCTCGAAAACGGGCTGAAAAAAAAGCCTGAAAAAGGCCCCAAAATAGGGTGTGCGCAGGCCAAAAAACGGCTGGGCGGCACTTCGGCAATATTCGGTCTAGAAGACACACAGATATTTTCACCCCCTTTTGGGAGACAAAAAGTGCATCTTATAGTCCAAAAAATACGGTATTTACTTGAAAATGGAGGAGCGTCTTATACACAAGAGGCCAAGGAATAAAGGCGTGGCCCATCCCCATTCTCCAGTTCTATCATTCCTCTCTATTGTAATTGTTTCCTGTATCACATTGCCAGTCTAGGTTTCATCTTGATTGTTCCTGTGATGCATTTCCTGTTCTAATAAGCTGGCTTCTGCACAGGGATGGCTTGTAGTGTGCTTGCTTGCTTACTGACTCTACATGAAACATGGGGGCGTCCTATACATGGGGCATCTTATAGACGGAAAAATACGGTACTTGAACCTGCGACTAAATTCCTCACAAAGAATCGGGACCGTACGTTAAATTGCGGTTAAGATTTATTGCTCAAGCCCTTGCAGAAGAATCTAGTGAGCTAAACTTCGATACAGGTGATCCTCGGCCTACAACCACAATTAAGCCCAAGGTGTAGGTTGTTAAGTGAGACATTCGTAAAGTGCGTTTTGCCCCAGTTTACGACTTTTCTTGCCGCAGCTGTTCAGTGAATCACTGAAGTTAGGAACCCGGTTGTTAAGTGAATCTGGCTTCCCCATTGACTTCGCTTGTCAGAAGGTCGCAAAAGGGGATCCCGTGACCTTGGGACACAGCAACGGTCATAAGTACGAACCAACTTCCAAGCATCTGAATTTCACACGATGATTTTCACATGAGGTTCACATGATCGTGGGTACACTACAAAGGTCGTAACTGGGAGAAATGGTCATAAGTGACTTTTTTCAGTGCCGTTGGAACTTTGAACGGTCACTAAACGAACTGTTGTAAATCGAAGACTACCTGTACTGAGTTGGAGCCTGATAAGGGTCCACGGGATTCAAGAAGGGTTAGACTTGGGACCATTTGTGGGAATGTAATGATTCTAGGCTGGTGACTTGCTTGATGCTACCCTCCAGCTCTATCCACTCTTCTTCTACATTATCGGTCATAGAGTTGTTGAGTCAGTTGCCTTGCCTTAGTCCAGGTGTCAGCAACCTGTGGCTCTGGAGCCGCATGTGGCTCTTTGGGCCCTCTGCTGTGGTTCCATGTCAATCCCGCCACTGGCTGGCCCCGCCCCGCCCCTCTCCCTCCCCTCCCAGTAACTCCTTGCCTGGCTTCAGAAGGTAAGGGCGACGGTGGGGGATGGAGAAGCGGCCAGAGCAGAGACAGAGTGATACAGAGAGAGTGGGAGAGAGACAGACATAGAGAGATACAGAGAGAGGGGGAGAGAGAGGGAGAGAGGAGGGAGGGAGAGAGAGATGTCAAAAGAGTTTTGTGATTCCTGGTGTTTTTTAACAACCGATTCTCTGTCCTAATGACTGGCTGGGTAGGCGTGGCTAGGGGCGGTGTCATGTGACTGTTAGAAGTGAGTGATATCGAGTTGGCCACGCCCACCCAGGTTTTGTGGCTCCCGGTGTTTTCTTTTCTGTGGGAAATGGGTCCAAATGGCTCTTTGAATGTTTAAGGTTGCAGATCCCTGCCTTAATCCAAACTAGCTGATCACCGTACAGAGAAAAGTAAAAAAGAAGGGAAGAACCGTTCCTTCTCCATTTTTGTTTGCTGGGGCATTGTAGAGAAAAGTCAGGTGATTCGTTTAGCCAATCAGCAGCAGGCAAGACCGCGTTGCCAATTGGTTCAGTGCGCCATGAAAGGAGTTCCAACGATCTTTTGTATCCAAAGGTGGACACGTCGTGAGCAGTCGGACTTCTATCGCGTGGTTTCCACGTTCGGAGTGGAATATGATCCAGACACGATGTGGTTCCACTGGAGTCGGTTTCGGACCCTTGCCCGCTTAGACAAGAAGACCGATGAAAGCCTAGCCAAATATTTTCACGGTTTCGTGGCCATGTGTCGACAGGTGTGCCGCCTTCCTCCCGCTGCAAGTGATGGTTAGTAGTGGAGTTTGGAATGGGTAGAAAATCTTTAGGATTAGCCTGAATTAATTGGTGGGTTGCTCTCGGTTTGGACCGGTTCGGAGGAACCATTAATAAAATCAGTGGGAGGCCTCGCCCACCGCCCCGGATGTCGTCATCAGCGATCTGCGCATGCACAGAAGCAAGGCACGCGTGCAAGCGATCCCGTTGAAAACTGGTAGTAAAGTTAAGTAGAACCCACCCCTGGCCTGAGCACTGGGTTATAGGATTAGCAACGTCTGATCTGAATTCCTTGAGTCCTCTTCCCAGTTTTAATTGCTGAAAATTTAGACCTAGGATCCAACTCAAGAATTAGGAATGGGACAGACAGCTCCACAATTTTGAGTAGTGCCAGGAAGTTTGTGTGTGGGTGTGTGTGTGTGTGTGTGGAACCTTTTGAATTGAGCTTGATTCCACTGATTCGATGGACAAGTCCTAAAACAATAGGGTAAATGAAGTTTTTGTTTCTGATGTTTTTTGTGGTCAGCCACAGTTGGCCTGGTGTGCCATTCGCAACTGGGCGGAAATCTTTTTATAGTCATTGTACCCTGTTTCCCCGAAAATAAGACCCAATCAGAAAATAAGCCCTAGCATGATTTTTCAGGATGCTCATAATATAAGCCCTACCCCCAAAATAAGCCCCAGTTAAGATCATCAGCAGACAGAGGCGTTTAGTACTTTATTTCTCCCCCCCCAAAAAATAAGACCTAACTAGAAAATAAGCCCTAACGTGTCTCTTGGAGCAAAAATTAATTTAAGACCCGGTCTTATTTCGGGGGGGGGGGAACACGGTATTTATTAATGCCATGTGGATTTGAAAAGAACTTGAAGAAAAACAGATATAATATGAATATGAACTCAGCCCCCCCTCCCCCCCCTTTTTTTTTTTTTTTTTTTTTTTTTGCAATTTATTAAATATTTAATATCAAGGTCCCGACTTTTTTTTATTTCTCCACTTTACAATATCTCTCTTTCCTCCGGCTTCTGCATGAGCCTGAGAAGCATTTAGGAACCACTCGTTAAAAGTTAATGCAACTCTAAAAGCAGTTGCAACTTTTTTTGGGGGGGAGTTAAGATTGACGCTTTAAAAATGAAGAGATTGCTTTAATCAACAGAAGTGAATAGGCCAGTGGTGGAATTCAAATTTTTTTTTACTACCGGTTCTGTGGGCATGGCAGGGGAAGGATACTACAAAATCTCCATTCCCACTCCAGGGGAAGGATACTGCAAAATCCCCATTCCCTCCCTTACTCCTGGGGGAAGGATATTGCAAAATCTCCATTCCCACCCCACTCTGGGACCAGCCAGAGGTGGTATTTGCCGGTTCTCCGGACTACTCAAAATTTCCGCTACCGGTTCGCCAGAACCTGCTGAATAGCACCCCCGGAATAGACTATACTCTTGTGACTTCCCAAGTAGTTCTTCTAAATTGTTTCAGAAGACTGGGAAAGGAATGGAGAAAAAACACGGACGTGAACAATCAAGAGATAGCAAAGTCAATTAGCAGCTTTTCTAATCAGGGACAATTTAGAGAACTCTGAAAAGCAGTTTTTCAAAGCCTGCAAATAGACTTTACCCTGTTTAACTCAACTGTGAGTGAGGCTGGGAAGTCACTCTTATAGATTCTCTATATATACTACTCTTGAATTAAGTCGTTCCCTTCTGCCAGAATATCTGTTCAAATCCTTGCGATATGCAAGATTAAAATTTGTACTCACATGGATCTTCAAATAGAAAATGATAGATTTTTCTCATTAGAGGTATTCTCAATACGTCTCATTAGATCAATCCAATATTTTGTCTAAAGATTGATCTACATTTCACTTAAAAAAAAAATGACAATAAACTGCCCGTTGGTATTGTTTGAAAGAGCCCGTGAGTCTTGTCCATGATCTTTGGAGATCAGTGGGAATGAATCGGGGTTTCTAATTCCGATCACATTGGAACATAGAGGGTCTCGGAGAGAAGTCTCAAAGTAAGCCGTAAGTCAGTGGTCTCCAACCTTTCTGACTGGGCAGACTGGCAAAGGGGGCAGCGGGGGAGGGGGTGAGGAAGGAGGGAGGGAGGGAGAGAAGGAAGGAAAAGAAAAAGAGAGAAAGAAAGAGAAAGAAAGAAAGAAAGACATAGACAGACAGGAAAGAAAAAGAAAGGAAGGAAGGAAGGAAGGGGAGAGAGAAAGAAAGAAGGAAGGGAAAGAAAGAAAGAAAGAGAAAGAAAGAAAGACACAGGAAAGAAAAAAAGAAAGAGAGAGGAAGAAAAAGAAAAAAGGAGGGAAGGAAAAGAAAGCAGGGAGTGGAGGAAGGAGGGATGTGGAAGAAAGAAAAGGAAGGAAGAAAAGAGTGGAAGAGAGGAGGAAGGAAAAGAAAGACAAGAGGGACGGGAGGGGAGGAAGGAGGGTGAGAGAGATGGAAGGAAGGGGAGAGACAGAAAGAAAGAAAAAGAAAGGAAGGGTGGAGAGAGAGAGAAAGAAAAAGAAAGGAAGGAAGAAGGAAAGTAGGGGAGCGGAGAGGAGGGAAGACATGAAGCAAGATTGAGAGATAGGAAGGAAGGAAAGAAAGAAAGAAGGAAAGGTAGGGGAGCGGAGAGGAGGAGGGAAGACAGGAAGAAGCAAGATTGAAAGATAGAGAGAAGGAAGGAAGGAAAGAAAGAAAATAAAGAGGAAGGAAGGGTGAGAGAAAGAAAGGAAAGAAAGAAAGAAAGAAAGAAAGAAAGAAAGAAAGAAAGAAAGAAGCACCCCACCCACGGGATGCAGGCAGCACATGAAACCACACCCCTTCTGATCCACGGAAAACTGGTCCCTGGAACGGGCTGCAGCCCGGCACTGCAGCCCATTGGGACCCCAGCTATAAAGCCATAAAGCAGTGTTTCTCAACCTCAGCAGCTTCAATATGGGTGGATTTCAGCTCCCAGAATTCCAGCCGTTTACGGGAATTAAATTATGCACCTCTTAAAAAGTTGCTAAAATGGAGAAGTGGTGCTATAAGGTAGCGCGCCCCAACCTTTTGGGCACCAGGAACCAGTTCCATGGAGAGAGGTTTTTCCCATGGACTGGACGGAGTGTGGTTTTGTGTGCTGCCTGCTTCCCCTGGATGGGGCTTCACTTGTTTGTGTGGACCGGTTGCTGGCATGGTGTGGACCGGTGCCGGTTCATGGACTGAGGGGTGGGGACCTCTTCTATAAGAGCTTCAGGCAGTGGGCCAGGAGGGATGGGGTGGAATAGAAGAGAAAACAACTGAGGAAAAGAGCGAGAAGTAGAACGATTCCAGATTCACCCGGTTTTCCCTTCCCTCTCCAGAGTCTCCAGACCCCACCCTGTTTATCGAACCCATCACGGAAGAGCGGGCCTCCCGCACCCTGTACCGCATTGATCTCCTGCGCCGTCTGCGGGAGCAAGTGCTGTGCCATCCCCTCTTGGAGGAGCGCCTTGCCCTGTGCCAGTCTCCTGGGCCCGAGATGCCACCGTGGTGGCAGTGCGGGCGCCATGACGGAGAGCTGCTGCGGGGAGTGGCCCGCCATGGTCTGAGCCAAACCGACACCACCATCATGCAGGACCCAGACTTTTCTTTCCTGGCGGCTCGGCTCAGCCACCTGCACAGTCGGGCAGGGGGCACAGGGACACCCCCTCTTCCGCCCCCGGGGCCAGCTCAGCCTACAGGTCTACCCCTTCCGGGGGTCAGCACGGCGGCTGCTCCGTCTCCCCTGCTCCTCGCTCCACCTTTGAATGAGCCACCTGCTCCACCGCAGCCGCTTGCCTTGCCCCCCAAACCCGAATCGGCCGAGGACTCCGACTCCGAACTTGACCTCAGCAAGATTTCTGCTTCATCGTCGTGTTCGTCCTCCTCAGGCTGCTCCGACGACAGTGAGGGTGAGCTGTTTTTTTTTTTTTCCCCCCAAGATGTCCCTTCTTCTTTCCCTCTCATCTCCTGAGGAGAAAATAGCCTTCCTTGCTTAAAAAAAATCAGAAGGGATTGGCCAAAGCCTTTCTAATAAAACTGAGAAAATGCCTGTTGATGGAAAGGGTTTTTAACTTGCCTTTTTATAGGAGCAGTGACTCTCCAAACTGTATTTTTCTCCCCTCTTCTAGGGCAGGGGTATCCAATCTTAGCAAGTTTAAGACTTGTGGACTTCAATTCCCAGAATACCTGGGAGTTGAAGTTCACAAATCTTAAAGTTGCCAGAGGTGGCTGAGGAATTCTGGGAGTTGAAGTCTACGAGTTTTAAAGTTGCCAAGGTTGGAGACCCCTGTTCTAGGGAGTTTAGAAGAATTCTCTTTTCCCCAATTCGTAACAATCCGATAAGTCATCTTAAACATAGACCAACAGACCAAACATAGACTGTCCTGACTGAGGCATATTACGGAATCCAACTCCAGTTTATTTGTCGCTAATACATACCGGTTTATTTCCGTGTGTGGGATGTGTTAGTGGCTGAATCAGGAGTCAGCAACCCGCGGCTCTGGAGCCGCATGTGGCTCTTTCATCCCTCTGCTGCGGCTCCCTGTCGCTGGTCGGTGCCACAATTTTTAGAGGAGCTTCCGATGGGGGGGGGGGGAAGCATGGCGTGCCAGGAGGAGACTCTGTGGCAAGGGTTTCCGGTTGGCTTCACAATTGATAGGGCTTTTGGTTAGGACAGGTAGAGGAAAAAGAACACCGCATTAGGAGGAGACTCTATGGTGGGCGAACCGGACTTCCGGTCGGCTCCAAAATTGAACAGGGAGCTTCCAGTTAAGACCATTGTGGCTCTTTGAGGGTTTAAGATTGCCGACCCCTGGGCTGAATAAATCTGTAGCCTGCCTCATTTATTTAGTCGTAAATCTTATCATTTCTGGATCAATCTGCAATTCTTGTCTCTAAAAACCAAGGGTTTTTATTTATGATTGTACCTGGTTTTTCTCTAACACGGTCTTTTACAAAATACAGCATTCCCTATTAAGTATTTTTTACCACTCAAGTTTATTAAAAGCCTTTTCTGTTCCTTATTTTTCCACTAACGTAACTTTAGTCTTTAAACTCAGGAGTCAGGATAGTTTATTACAATCAGAGACCAGAGACCAGAACAAATAAAAAACACTCAGTGAATATCCAATTTAAAAATCCTAGAATAGAATGATAAATAACGAATAAAATCTAAAATAAAATCTAGTCAGTCAATTACATATGGTCTAACTATACTAAAATTACAATTCATGAACAGCGAGGCCCGTAATCTGTTTAATACTAAAATGGAAAGGAATAATCAGTGCAAACGTTTTTGCCACGTTTGTTGTGTAAAATAGCTGTGGTGGATTAGACACATGTTTCCGACGAATCCCCGGTGCTGCTGCGCAGAATTTATCTACCTGCCCTGTAGTAACAGACTGTTTGTCCACTAACTTCTTCTTGTGCCATATCCGTCATCGGACGTTGGCGATCACGTTGGCAATCCTATTTTTATCAACAGCCACGCGAAAAAGTGCTGCTGAGTTTTGTCCAAACTGGTCCCTTAGATTTTGAAGCCATGATGTTCTTCTTCTGCCTGGACTTCGTTTTCCTTCAACCTTTCCTTGAAGGATTAAGTGAAGTATGCCGTAGTTTTCCGGGTGTCGCATCGCATGTCCAAAATATTCTAAATATTCTAGCGCTTTTTTTATAGAACTTGTAAAACAGCACACTAGAAGATGTTCAGCTGGTCCTCCTGCCAAGCATTGAATCAATGCCAGCTTGGATTGAGTTTTAGCAAAGGGGTGTACATGAGCTTGCTTAAAAGCCACGCCCCCCAAAAAACCCCTATTAGCACCGTAGTATAGGTAGTCCTCAAATTATGACCACGATTGACCCCTAAGTGAGACATTTGTAAAGTGAGTTTTCCCCCCATTTTACGCTTTTTCTTGTCCTGTTCGTTAAGTGAATTGCTGCAGTGGTTCAATAATTAACACCGCTGTTAATTGAATCTGTTTCCCCCGTGGACTTCGCTTGTCCGAAGGTCACAAAAGGTGATGACCCCGTGTGAGGGGTCACAAAAGGTGATAACCCCATGATCCCGGGACACTGCAACTGTCATAAATACGAGTCAGTTTGCCAAGCGTCCAAATTCTGATCACATGTTCTTGGGAGATGCTACAAAGGTCATAAGCGTGAAAATAGAATAGAATAAACTTTATTGTCACTTTGAAATGTACACTAATCGGCATACATTAAAAATGAAATTTGGTTGCAGGCAGCTCTCAAACGATCACCACCTCCAATTTTACACTACATAAATGTGACAAAATAAATAAATGAAAACAAAATTATGTATATACCCATATATATTACATGACGCAGAGGGGAAAAAATGGTCATGTCCCTTTTTTTCAGCGCCGTTTTTATTTTGTATAATTTTTTACTTTAAATATAAGTATTGAATACATAAATTGTGGCATCTGGGTGTCGTTAATTTTAATACCAAATAATAGTGATAATATTGACAATGTTGGTAATCTTAGTAACATAAGATTTGTGCTGTTAAGATTTAGAATAGAGGTAGGAATGAGAAAGAGGGAAAATATTCTGTATATATATTTTAAAATCAGTATGTAGAGGAAAGGATTAGAAGTTGAAAGATGATTGTATTGTGTACAATGTTATTATAATGATGTGAGTATAATTAATGTAACCATTATTTTTTGGACTATAAGACACACCTAAATTTAGAAGAGGAAAACAACCCAAAAAAAGTTTTTCGGGCTTTTCCCAGCCCATTGTTGAGGCTTTTTTTGACCCGTTTTCGAGACTTCATTCGGCCCATTTTCAAGGCTTTTTTCGGCCCGTTTTCGAGGCTTTCGGCCTATTTTCGAGGAATTTTTTGGCCCATTTTCGAGGAATTTTTGGCCGTTTTGAAGGATTTTTTTGGCCCATTTTCAAGGATTTTTTTGGCCCGTTTTTCCAGAAACAACAGGCCGAAAAAATCCTTGAAAATGGGCTGAAAAAAGGTTCAAAAACACGGTATGCGGAGGCCAAAGAAAACAGCCGGTAGGTAGGCAGGGCTTCTGCAATATTCTGTCTATAAGACACACAGACATTTTCACCCCCTTTTGGGAGATAAAAAAGTGCATCTTATAGTCCAAAAAATACGGTAAGTGCAGTCGTAATTTTGAACGGTCACTAAGCCAACTGTTGTAACTCGAGGACTACTACTACTGGGATGGGACTACTACACGTCCTTCTCTTCAGGGTCCTCTTCTGGACCACAGACCCTTCTTCTCATTCCATCCCTTCCTACCTTCTCGTCGTTTTTTGTCTGTCCCAGGTGAAGAGGCTTCTTGTGGCGGGAAGCTGTTTGAGGAGGAGGAATCCTCGCTGCTCTCCCTGCCCACTTCCCACGAGGGGAACTCCCCGCAGCCTAGTGCCTCGGATCTGCTGCTCCAGGAGCGCCAAAGGGCCCACGAGTGGCCAAAGGTAATGGGCGAGCCGGAGAAGACACAGATACTCCTGGAGTTGTGTGGTGCACCAAGAGCATATTCCGTTTGAGACCCTGAGCCGGGCGGGGGGGGGGGGAGGAGTGTCTACCGCCAACTCACCACAGCCAGTTCGCCGCCGTCAATTTGCCACTGCTAGCTTGCCCGTCGGCCCAACTCGCCACAGGGGGCACCCCTCACGGCCGACTCCCCGCAGGGCAACTTGGCACGAGGAGAAGAGTTAACGTAATATTGAAGAAATGGCGTAATGGAATCGTTAAAGGCAGTGCGCACACGGAGAGGCGAAATGAAATGCGAATGACAAAAATTAAAATATTTTTTTAAAAAATTATGATAAATAATTAAATTGAATTGTTTTGAATTGTCCCACGGCATGTTGGCCGTGGCGAGTTGGCAGCGGCAAGTTAGCGGCGGTGGGTTGGCCGCGGCGAGTTGTTCCATTCCACCTGAGCAGGACTCTTTATCAATCCCATAGGGTTCAGAAGAAGTAATTTAATACAGATGTTTACCTTGGGCAATTATTCCTTTCTTCGTCCCTGCTCTGCCTCTTGAGCAGGGACAAATATGTCCCATTTATGTCCCAAAGATGCTCTCATTTATGTCCCAAGGGTGCTTTTTCTGGAGGCAACTGGACTTTCTTGTTTTTTTTCTTTTGAAGACGTTTTGCTTCTCATCCAAAAAGCTTCTTCAGCTCTGACAGGATAGTGGGGAATGGAAGGATTTATATTCCTTGCAGACAGCTGCATCCTTTTAGAGCAGGGCTGTCAAACTCGCGGCTCACTGGATGCGTCACATGCTGGCCACGCCCCCGCCAGGTTTAGCCATGCCCCCGATACGTCACATGACGATGTGAGTTTGACACGCTTGTTTTAGCGGGCCTTTGAAGCCCTTGGATCTGTGTCCTCGGGGTCACCTGAGTGGTGCAAATGGTTCCTGTAGTCTGCATTTTTTTTTCCTCTGGAAATCCATTCCTACTCCCTCACCATTCAAAGGGTGTTCATTCCAAATTATATAGCTAAAAGTCTGTAGAGATTGTCAGTCGTCCAGGTCGTGGTTTTCCCAACGGTGCTTTTTTCAGGAGACAACTGGACTTTCTTGTTTTTTTCTTCGAAGACGTTTCTCTTCCCTTCCAAGAAGCTTCTTCAGGTCTGACTGGAGGGGAAATGGAAGGATTCATATTTCCCTGCAGTCAGCTGGTCATTTGCATCCTTTTAGAGAGAGTCGTTGAGGTCATTTGGAGGTTTAACGGTGTCCTCAGCAGTGGTGGGTTCCTCCCGGTTCCGCCGAGCCGGTAGCAGTGACGATATGACGTCACTGAACTGGTTCTGCCCCCCCCCGCGTTATTCTTACCTTTTATTTGGCCCCACCCCCAATCTATTGTCGCCTCCTGAGTCCCAGCTGATTGGCTAGAAGGAAAAAGCTGTTAAACTCTTGCCGCGGGGCTTCAAAGGGCTGCCCTACAGCTGATCAGTGTTAAAAGGCAGTGTGGTGGTAGACCAGTGCCTCCAAAAACAAAGAGTATACCGGTGCCTGCAAAAATAAATGGGTTGACCAGTGCCTCCAAAAACAAATGAGTAGACGGTGCCTGCAAAAATAAATGGGTGACCAGTGCCTCCAAAAACAAATGAGTAGACCGGTGCCTGCAAAAATAAATGGGTAGACCAGTGCCTCCAAAAAATGAGTAGACCAGTGCCTGCAAAAATAAATAGGTAGACCAGTGCCTCCAAAAACAAATGAGTAGACCGGTGCCTGCAAAGATAAATAGGTAGACCGGTGCCTCCAAAAACAAATGAGTAGACCGGTACAGCCCTGCAAGTAGTTAAAAGCCTAGTAGACTAGTACCCTTGCTAAATCCTAAAGAATTGTCACATGACCATCAAGCCACACCCGCAAAATAAGCCACGCCCACAGAACCGGTAGTAAAAAAATTTAGTACCCACCCCTGATCCTCAGGGTCACCTGAGTAGTGCCAATGGTTCCTGTAGTCTCCAGCTTTTCTGGAAATCCGTTCATACTCCCACACCGTTTGAAAGGTGTTCATCTCAAATTGCGTCGCTAAAGCAAGCACCCAGTCAGAGCTGAAGAAGCTTCTTGGATGAGAAGCGAAATGCCTTCAAAGAAAAAACAAGAAAGTCCAGTTGTCTCCTTTAAAAACACTTTTGGGACAACCATGATCTGGATCACTGAGAATCTCTACAGATCTCTCTCATTTATCTAAGGAGCTATTAGGGTTTTGGGTTTTTTTTTTAATAGCACACCTCCACAGTAGGATATATGATATGCCCATATTGTGATCTCTTTAGGTCCGTGAAGCTTCCCCCTACCATTTAGACAGGATTAACTCAATTTATTAGGTCTCTGCATACAATAGTGGCCAAAATTGTGGAAACCTTTTTGGGAAAAGTGTATTTTCGAAAACTAGCTAATAACACCACTTTTTTGGGGGGAGTATTACCATAAAATTATATATCACTGGAAAGATAATTTAATCAAGAATGTAAGGCAAGAACTTTTATGAAGGATTTGCTGTTAGAATAGCAGTTACAGTATAAAGAAGAAAAGTGAAACACGTAAAAAAAACGAGATGTACAAAAATGTACAAAAAACGAGATGTACAAAAAAAATGCTTGGGAGAGTTTACTCTGAAGAGATATTTGACTTCCTTAAAGATTAGCTTATTTTTACTGTAGCACGTCAGGTGCCTATGGATGATAAGTGTTTTCACAGGCAGGATCTTGTAGGTTCTGCCTCCTGTGGGCACAATATGGGAAGTTTGCACACCCCTTCGAACACGACTTGGCCTACCCTTCAGTCAAAGTTTTTGATACCACACCCAGCCCAATTGTGTATATTTTATATAGAATGTCTAAATTGCATGTGTGTTTTTTTTTAGATTGTGACCATGTTTAATTTATTGCTTGATAATTAGTTGAAATAAATTTTCAGCTGTGGTTACCTTTAAAAAAAAACAAAAACGAACGAGATGTACAAAAATGTCCCTTGGGAGTTGGGCGGCATAGAAATGCGATAAATTAAATTAAATTAAATGATCACCATAGAAAAAATGAGATATACAAAAATTTTCACCATGTCAGTTAATACTTAGTTGGGTAACCTTTAGCATGAGTTACGGCCTTACAACGTCTTCCCATGGAGCGAACCAAGTCTTTTTGTCCTGCAGTATTATCATGTGAAACCAAGATTGAATGATTCCTTCTATTAACTGGGTTATATTGCTGGGTCGCTTCTGACTAGCAAGTTTCTTTAGTCAGTACCATAGATTGTCAATTGGGTTAAGGTCTGGGCTATTCCCAGGCCACTCCAGCAGTGGAATAGGATTATCTTGAAACTCAGGGGGGAAAAAGTGGTGTTATTAGCCATCAAACTTCAAAAATACACTTTTCCCAAAAAGGTTTCCACAATTTTGGCCACTATTGTATTTGGAAATGAGACAGAAATGCTTCAAGTCTCCTATATAAAGCAACTGCCTTCTTCTTCAGATGTCTGTATGAGTCTTAAAAAAAGACACGGTTACTTTAAGAGAGATTTGAATGTGAGCAAATGGATTCCTTTATGGAAAGCAGTAGTATCTCTTTACAGACTCAAGCAGAAGCGTGAAAAAAAGACATAGCTGCTTTTAGTGAATGTCAGAGAAGGGCTGCGTTTCAAGTTTTGAAGCACTTCCAAGTAATTTTTTTAAGAACGAGCAATTGTTAACGCGTCATGCTTTTATAAGTTAATCAATAAAACGGATGGGAACACTCATTTTATTCTCACCTGCCTTGGAGATATTTCCTATTTGAAAGGTGGTACCTTATAAAGCGATTGCATTTGAATATAACTTCAACAGTTTTTTGTGGATTGCTCCTAATATTTTGCAAGGTCTTTCAAATGCAAAAAAAAAAAAAAAAATCTCTGGAGGCTCAGCTGAGATTTCGTCAGATATTGCCAATTTCATGAGCACATGGTAATTTTTAATTAGGGCAGAGGGGGGAAACCTTACCCAACAGGAGCGCTTAGAGGGTAGTGTTCTCAGTCCATGATATATAAAACTTTAGTCTTTCATCATCCTCTTTTAACGACTCCATAATCCCTTGCGGGTTGGAGTCTGGGCAACTGAATTGAGCTGAGTGTTTACTGGCCAGATGCCCTCCCTGTTGCCAATGCGTAGTGTTTTTCAGCAGATATATTCTCAGTGTGCCCAGAGAGAGGAATATCTGCCTCTACTTAGGATCGAACTCACAGCCTCCCGATTGTGAGGAGAGGGCTCCACCTCTAGGCCACCGCACCACTCACAAAACGTAGTCTTTGTGACAAAAAAAAGCATTAAGAACTGTGGTGGCACAGTGGTTAGAACGCAGTATTGCAGGCTAATTCTGCTGACTGCCAGCAGTTCGATACCGACCAGCTCAAGGTTGACTCAGCCTTCCAGTCTTCCGAGGTGGGTAAAAACAGGTAGTTGGGGGCAATAGGCCGACTCTGTAAATGCTTAGAGAGGCCTGTAAAGCATTATAAAGCAGTATATAGGTGCTATAGCTATTAAGTATGGAATCCTTAGTGCTCCCTGAGCTCTGTTGACTAGGGTTGAAAGTCATCAAGCATTAAGTGTTGGAGAGAAGCGGAGATGTCTTAAGAGATACCCAGTTGCCAAGTGGGAAAATGGCGGATTGGGTTTGAAGGCATCTTACAGATGATGGCGTTTTTTGCCCGGGTTAGTATCTCTTCCTTTTACTTCCGCAGGACCGTGTCCTCATCACCCGTATCGACTTGGTGTGCCAGGCTGTGCTGTCCGGAAAGTGGCCCTCTCCACAACAGGGCCAGGTAGTGTCCTGCGTTGGCCAGGGAGAAGGCCTGCCCCACTTGCACGGAGAGTACACCACCTCCCCCATCCCTCACATCTGCCCTCTGGCATCACAAGAGGAAGGCACAGCTTCCTTCACCCGCCTCCGACACGGTGGCCAAGAGAAGGAGTTTACCGTGCAGATCAAAGATGTGAGTTCAAGATAGGTCTGGAAGAACAGCATCCATCTCACCCGCACCCACCCACCCAGCCCCCCCGTGCATGCCAGGACGAGTCCCTGCGCAAAACCAAATGGCTGTATCGTTAGGGAATTTGAAAAACGGATGAAAATGGAGATTCGGCTGCTAAACAAAGCAGCAAAATCACCACGTTTCCAACGTTAGACCGTTTTGAAGAGCAGCTCCTAGTGCCCGTTCCCACCCTGAACCTGTTCCCCAGTTCCTCACGGCCTATGATCATCCTTTTGTAGGCTAGTTTCAGCTTGTCTGGTGAGAATAACAGAATAGCAAAGTTGGAAGGGACATTGAAGGTCTTCTGGTTCAACCCCCTGCTTAGGCAGGAAACCCTATACCCGTGATGGCGAACCCATGGCACGCGTAGCCATATCAGTCGGCATGCGAGCTCAGCTTCGGCGCGGCCAGCTGATTTTTGGGCCTTTGGGCCCACCAGAAGTAGGAAAACAGGCTGTTTCCTGACTCCGGAGGGCTTTGTGGGGGGGGGGGGAGGCCCATTTTCACACTCCCCAGACTCCGGAGCTTGGGGACAGCAAAAAATGGGCCTTCTGGTCCTACCGGAAGTTGGCAAATGAGCTGTTTCCAGCTTCCGAGATGGTGGGGAAGGCCGTTTTCGCCCTCCCCAGGTTCCTAGAAAGGCTCTGGAGCCTGGGGGGAGAGAGAAAAATGGGCCTTCCGGTCCCACCAGAAGTTGGCAAATGGGCTGTTTTCGGCCTCCAGGTGGTAGGAAGGTTGTTTTTGCCCTCCCCAGACTCCTGGGAAGAGAAAAAAAAAGGCCTATCGGGCCATTGCGTGCCAGGAGCAGGGGTGGAGGTCGCACGCGCGCGACACCCCCCCCCCCGCGCCTGCACTCCCCCCCACTCCTGGCACGCGATGACAAAAAGGTTAGCCATCACTGCCCTATACCATTTGGTTGTCTAATCTCTTCTTAAAAACCTCCAGTGTTGGAGCATCCACAACTTCTGGACACAGGTTGTTCCACTGGTTGATTGTTCCGTTAAGACAGGGGTGTCAAACTCAAGGCCCACAGGCCGGATCCGGCTCACAGGGTGCTTAGATATGGCCCGCGGAGTCGGCCTGGAAATAACTTAAGGACTGGCCCGCGTTGCCTCTGCGACTGACAATGGGGCATTTTGGCTGCCAGAGTGGAGGCCGTCCTTGACTCTCAGAAGGTTATAAAAGGGAGGGAAGGTAAAATATTTTACCTTTCAGGCTTGCAGGATTCTGCTACTATAGGCTACGTCAATAATTTATCGTTCTAGTCTTCCTATGGCCATGATGGCGAACCTATGGCATGCATTCCAGAGCCCTCTTTGCAGGCGCGCGAGCCTTCGCCCAGCTCAGCTCCACCCCGCATGTGCACGCGCCTCTTGACGGCCAGCTGATTTTCAGGGGGGGCGCATGGAGGAGACGCAGGCGCGGACGGCTGGGAGCATGGAGCGTGGGGGGATGTGGCGACACCCCGACCTGGTGGCCCGTTTTTGGTCCCAGGAAGCGACAGGGAGGCCTGCTAGGCCCAAAACGGGGCAGGGGGGTGGCACACGCATGTGCAGGGGGGGGTCACACGCGCATGCAGGGGGTGGGGGGAGCATGTGGGGATCACACACGCATTGCATTATGGGTGCAGGCCCGCACGCGTGCTGTTGCACGCACACGCGCGCACGCTTTCGGCACACAACTACAAAAAGGTTAGCCTGTCCTATGTTGTCAGTTTCTTGATCTGGTCTCTCTCGCTCATAGGGTGATCAAGTAGATCAAGTATATATTTTAAAAAAAACAAAATCGCACAAATGTACGCCTCTCTATTTTCATAAGTGTGTAAAGCCACGTGTAGGGAGGCGCGGTCCTGTGTCACGTCCCCTGGAAATGCCCACCATAACCATAACCACATCCACAACCCTGCCCCCCTTCCCCCCACGGTCAAACACAACCCTGGTGTGGCCCTCAGTGAAATTGAGTTTGACGCCCGTGTTAGGAAATTTCTCCTTAGTTCTAGGTTGCTTCTTTCCTTCATTAGTTTCCATCCGTTGCTAAAGACAGAAGTAGAATCTTCTAAGGACCCTACATGCCCCCCGCCCCACTCCTTCCAAGCCTGCCTAGAAACTTAGATTATCCTGTGGATAATCAACAGATTTTTGTGCCACCGATTTTACATTATTATTTTCCCCCCTCCCCCTCTCAATTCCCACCACCCCATCCGTTGGGAGCTTTTAAGGCTAATTGGGAAGGTGTGCGGGCGGCGGAGGGCGGAGCGGGCTCCCCGAATTCTCCCCCCCTTGCCCCTAACCCTCCGTGCATTTTTCTAGGAAGAAGGAATCAAACTGACTTTCCAAAAGCACAAGCTGGTCCCTAATGGCACCGTTCGGGATCGGCCTGCTCTCACCCAGAAGAAAAGTAGCAAGAAAATGGTGGAGGTGAGCGATGGCTGGCTTGCGGGCAGGCGGTACTCGGGAGGGGCGCCAGAGGCAGCCAGTCCATCAGTCAGTGGTGGGGAGCGTGTTTGCGGCCCTGGGAATTGAAAGGGAGGAAGGAGGGAGCGCTGGGTTAGAGACCCTAACTTTTCGGCTGGCTTGGCTTTTTCTTTCTTTCTTCTTTCTTCTTTCTTTCTTTCTTTCTTCTTTCTTTCTTTCTTTCTTTCTTTCTTTCTTTCTTTCTTTCTTTTCTTTCCTTTCCTTTCCTTTCTTTCTCTCTCACCCTTCCTTCCTCTTTATTTTCTTTCTTTCTTTCCTTCCTTCCTTCTCTCTATCTCTCAATCTTGCTTCTTCCTGTCTTCCCTCCTCCTCTCCACTCCCCTACCTTTCCTTCTTTCTTTCTTTCCTTCCTTCCTATCTCTCAATCTTGCTTCATGTCTTCCCTCCTCTCCGCTCCCCTACTTTCCTTCTTCCTTCCTTCCTTCCTTCCTCTTTCCTTTCTTTCTTTCTCCTCTCTTCCTCTCTCTCCACCCTTCCTCTTTCTTTCTTTCTTTCTTTCTGTCTCTCCCTTCCTTCCATTTCTCCCACCCTCCTTTCTCCCCTCCTGTCCCTCTTGTCTTTCTTTTCCTTCCTCCTCTCTCCCACTCTTTTCTTCCTTCCTTTTTTCTTTCTTCTGCACTCCCTCCTTCCTCCGCTCCGTCTCTTTTCCTTCCCTTCTTTTTTCTTTTTCTCCCTCCCTCCCTCCCTCCGTCCGTCCGTCCGTCCGTCCGTCCGTCCGTCCGTCCGTCTTTCTTTCTTTCTTTCTTTCTTTCTTTCTTTCTTTCTTTCTTTCTATCTCAGCTGGAACTGCAGTGTCTGGAAGCACTGAGAGGCCCAGATATCGACCTGGAGGCTCATATCCCAGTGGTGAACAAGACAGACGGGACGCTGCTGGTGGGCGACGCAGCTCCCCGCCGGGCTGATCTCGAAGTGTGGCTGCAAGCCCACCCCGAGTATGCGGTAGATCCTCGCTTCTTGGCTGTAAGTATTTCTTCAGCTAACATGTCTTTGCTCCCCATTTGCAGATGGAGTTGTTGTGCCCTAGGCTTCCTGAGTCATTAAAACACACGAGTAGTCCCAAAAACCTCTTATTGCAACAGCTGTGAATTACATTCATTCACAACTGAGTCCCAATTAGTTGTAAAAAGTCCTTCGGGAGAAGTCCTTCGGGATAATCACCAACCTTTATCTCCCTTGACACACTGCCAAAGACCAACTTGGCAAAGCCACATGGAGTCCAGAATCAAACAGAGATGCCGACTGGGAACAGAATTAACAACGTTGCTTTCCTGCAAAGGGCCCACGTGCCTTTGCTCCTCTTTTAAGCCTTGAGGGAGGGGCCAATCATCTCCAGGCCTTACTCCCGAGTTGTCCCTTTTGTTTTAACTGTTCGTGCCTTCTGGCAGCTCTGCGCATGCGCGCACTAGGAACAGGTTCCTCCTGTTCCTCTGCTTCTCTGATGTCCAACTCTGGAGGCTCCAGAGTCCGCGCATCACTCCCAGATGGCCCTGGCCCCATCTCTGCCTCTGACGCAGAGCCCTCGTCCGAGCCTTTCCCAGACTCCAGGATTGGCCCATGTTCCTCCCCAGCCTCCTCACTGTCTGACTCCGCTGCCAGCTCTGCAGGCTGCTGGCGGACCACAACAGGAGTAATCTTCTTCCCTTCCCTTTTGGAAGCCTTTCCTTTCCATCCACAGACATCATTTCTCCCTCCACATCTCCTGTTCTAACCTGCTCAGATATCATCCTACCTTTTCTCTTAAGAAAATGTCTGGCTATTTCATCTTCTCAGTAACTCTTCAGGGCCACAGGGCTGAAATTGAATTGAAATCGGACTAAGAATCTTCAAATCCAGCACAATGATTTACCTTAACCAAATGTTGCAAAGGACCACAATTTGCCTCTTCTGAATGAGACTTTAAATCATCATCATTTAACGACCCCATAATAATCCCTTGCGGGGTGGAGTCTGGGCAACTGAATGGAGCTGACTGTTTACTGGCCGAATGCCCTTCCTGTTGCCAATGTGGAGCTTTGTTCAACAGATATATTCGCATTGTGTCCAGAGAGAGAAATATCTGCCTCTACCTAGGATCGAACTCACAGCCTCCTGATTGTGAGGCGAGAGCTCCACCTGTAGCACCACTCTGAATGAGATTTTAAATGTTTGCTTCTAATTACAACAGCTAGTCTTTAAGTCTCAAGAAACCAACGTTCTGGCTGAGAATATAACCCCAAAAAAATCTCCAAGAGAGATTAAAGCCTTTTTGAATAGAGAGAGAGGAAGCTCTGATTGGAGGCTTTTTTTCTGAAGCTCTGTTTGGGAGCTTCTTTTCTGAAGCTCTGTTTGGAGGCTTTTTTTCTGAAGCTCTGTTTGGGAGCTTCTTTTCTGAAGCTCTGTTTGGAGGCTTTTTTTCTGAAGCTCTGTTTGTGGGCTTTTTTTCTGAAGCTTTGTTTGGAGGCTTTTTTTCTGAAGCTCTGTTTGTGGGCTTCTTTTCTGAAGCTCTGTTTGGAGGCTTTTTTTCTGAAGCTTTGTTTGGAGGCTTTTTTTCTGAAGCTTTGTTTGGAGGCTTTTTTTCTGAAGCTCTGTTTGGAGACTTTTTTTCTGAAGCTCTGTTTGGGAGCTTTTTTTTCTGAAGCTCTGTTTGTGGGCTTTTTTCTGAAGCTTTGTTTGGAGGCTTTTTTTCTAAAGCTCTGGGGGCTTCTTTTCTGAAGCTCTGTTTGGAGGCTTTTTTTCTGAAGCTCTGTTTGGGAGCTTCTTTTCTGAAGCTCTGTTTGGAGGCTTTCTGAAGCTTCGTTTCTGATGCTTTTTTCAGCCTCTGAAACCTCCATTTGAGAAGCTGGGCGGGGCTACATTCGGAGTATAAGACACACCCAGGTTTTCACCCTTTTTTGGGGGGGAAAGGTGCATCTTATACTCTGAAAAATACGTACATGTAATAATGAGTTTTACTCACTGAGCAGTATCTAACTCAACCTGTTTTCCCTCCCCTTCTCTCCAGTACATGGAAGAACGCCGGAAGCACAGATGGCCCCGGTTCCCAAAACCTGTTCCGATAGAGCCAAGCTGTCTGGTAGGGCTGGAGAGGATGCAGGTAGCTGGCATTTCTGCCAACGGTAAAAAGGTAATTAAAACAGAGATCCTACAACCATCCTAACGTTTTGGTATAGAAGATGGCTGACGCTTTTCAAGTTTTTCAATGATTTATTTTAAAAAGTGCTTTTAAGAACTCGATCTCGGACACTGTTTAAGGTTTCATGCTCACAACCGGAGAGCACGATGAAGGGGGAGAGGGTGTCAGGAAATAGCAGTAGATAAATCCCCATTCTCTCCTCCGTCAATGGCGGCACCAACACAGATCTATCCATACTTCTAGTCTGCCCATCTTGGAACGCTCCCGTCTTCTGCAATGCTATAATGTTATTTTACATTTTTAAAAGTTTTAATCAAAAAATCATTCAATTTTGATGTAATATATTGATTAAATTCTACACCGCCCAGAGACTCTATGAGGACTATGGGCAATTAAGAAGATGGATGGATGGATGGATGGATGGATGCAGTGGTGGGATTCAGCTGGTTCAGGGCAGTTCGGGCGAATCGGTAGTTAAGTTGCTGCCTGGCTCCACCCCGCCCCTTCCAGGAGTGTCCACACATCCCAGTCTGGCTCCCAGGTAAGTGCAGGGAGGCCTCCTAGGAACAAAACGGGGTGCGAAGGGGGGCAGCGCGTCCGCCCTCGCAGCTCCTTTTTGCTCCCATGGGGGTGCAGGAGGCCAAGTGTTGCCTATCACGCCCCTCTGGCCACGCCCATCATGGCCACGGCCACCCAGCAGGGCAGAGAACCGGTTGTTAAATTAGTTGAATTCTACCATTGAATGGATGGAGAGAGAGAGAGGTACTTATTGATTTAGACCACAATTTGGATTGGACATTCCATTGCTAAGTGATGTAGTTGTTAAGTGAGTCGCACTCGATCTCACAACTCTTTCTGCCCCAGTCGTGAAACGAATCCAGCTCCGCCCATTGGCTTTGCTGGTCAAAACCTTCCTGGGAAGGTCTCAAATGGCGATCGCCTGACCATGGGATGCCATAACTTCATGTGGGTTACCAAACACTTGAATTTTGATCGTGTGACGCCGAGGACGTTGCGACTCTTGTTAAATGTTTTTTTGAATGGTGGTGAAATGAATTGTCGTAAGTCGAGGGCTACCTGAATTTATTTTCCCTTCTCTCTCTCTCTCAAAAAACAACAACAACTGGCTCCTCTCACTTGAGCAGGTCACTAAAAATCAATTGCCGCCAATGCCCGGAGTGAGCTCATTAATTGAAGGAGCCACTAACTAGTTCAGCCAACAGAATATGAACATGGCCTAATATAGCCTCTGCTTCCCTTCAGGGTTTTCTTCCGGATCCGACGATGAATCGCCTCCTTCCAGGAGCCGTGGGGGCCGACAACGTACAGAAACGCAGTCGCCAGACCCCAATGGAATTTTCCAACATGATGGCCCTGATGGGAGCTGGCCGGGTCCAACTAGGAGCCACGGGACCCCTCTCTCTGCACCACCACGCCCACTTCCAAACCACCCCAGCCCATGGCTCCGCCTTGCAATACATGCCGTTCCCCGCCGCCGCTGCGGCCACTGCTGCCACCACCTCTGGCACCCTTCTCCATCCGGGACTGGGCCACGCCGGCTACGCCGCCGCCCCCTTGCACCTGGGCCACCCTCAGCGTGTGGACGAAGACGAGGAGGAAGACGAGATGGATGACTTGTCTCAGGGCTACGCCAGCTCAGAACGGGACTTTTCCTTGCTGGACGACGACCCCATGATGCCGGCCAATTCCGACTCCAGCGACGAAGGGGAGGAAGAAGGAGAAGACTGAACTTAAGTCCGAAGGACAGACGGACGGATTCCGACAGGGCCAGCTCCTTCCTGGGGGGGGCTAGCCGTCCTCATGACATTGAATTTGAAAGGCCAGAGACTCGGGAGTCCCGTCGGGGGGCCCGCGGCAGGCAGACAGGTTCCCTTTCGTCCCCACGTTGGTTGCTGGGAGGACAAAGCAGGGTCCTTCAAACCCCCCAGCAAGGGTTGGAATGGGGGTGGGTGAAAAAGTGACTTGCCTCCAAGGGCTTCTTATTTTTGAGAAGAAAAAAAAAAGGAAAACAAAAAAAAAAAAATTAAAAGGTGGCTGTCGGCCAGGTGAGCAGATCCGCCCCCTCCCCCTTCCTGCAGCACTTGGAACTGTCACCCGAGAACGTGTCTTCGTGGCTGCCATCTCGAGGCAGCAAAAAAAACCACCGGGCCCTCCTCTTCCTCCTCCCCCACCCCATTAAGCTAAGACGACCTTGGCTCTAGGTAGCAGCTCCTTTCCTTTCCTTTGGGTCTCCCCCCACAGCCGGCTCCATTCGCCGCCGCCATCGCCCCAGTTCACGTGCTGTAATATAAGTGCAAAAGGGAGGGTGGGGGAGGACGCCTTTTCCTTTCCCTCTGTACCCCCTGTCTCCGTGTGGGGTGGGGGGGGTTTATATTTATAAATATGTAATATGTCTTGTGTAATAATGACCGAGGCTGTGGGGGGGGGGGAGCGGGGGAAAGAATGAATTGCGAGGGAGTTTAAAAAGTCAGCGAGGGCGGGGTTTTTCGGGTGGCAGGGGGCCGAGGGGGAGAAAGAGAAGATAGAAAGCTTCCTGTAGCTGGATTCTCCTTTTTTTTTTTCTCTCTTTTGTTTTTTTTTTTTTTTTTTAATAAAAGGAACAAAATGCACAAAACCACAGCCTTCCCCTGGCCCATCCTGTTCTTTTTTTTTTTTGCGGCGCTGTTATACGAGTTGCGTAAATCGAACCTAAATAATCTTGACAACTGGGGATCCGTGTCTCTGGTTTGGGTTTCTTTCCGTCTAGATCAGGGGTGTCAAACTCAAGGCCCGCAGGCTGGATCTGGCCTGCGGGGTGTTTAGATCTGGCCTGCGGGGCCACCCTGGAAACAGCGAAGGACTGGCCCGTGGTGCCAGGGCTGGGTTCCACTTACCTTTGCTACCGGTTCGCATCGTGCCCGCGCGCGCATGCGCAGATCGCCTATTATGACGTCCGGGTCAGTGGGTGGAGCCTCCCTCCGGTTTTACTACCGGTTCTTGCGAACCGGTCTGAACTGGGGGCAACCCACCACTGTGTGGTGCCTCTGCCAATGAAAATGGAGCTGGGGGGGGCGCACACAGCCCTCCCAGGCTCCGCTGGCAGAGGGCTAGCAAAACAAACTAAAAACAAAAGGAGAAATGTTTCCTCCTTTTGCATTTGAGCATCCAAGAAGGGACAGGAAAGGAGAAAGGGAAAGAGGAAAGAAAAAGAAGGGAAGATGGGAAGAGAGCAAGGAAGGAAAAATCAGGAAAGAGGGGAAGGAAAAAGAAGGAATGAAGAGGGAAGGAAAAAGAAAGGAAGATTATAATGAGAGGGAAGGAGGGTCTGAGGGAAGTCCTGCCTTAGCACTTGGCCACACAGGTGCCCCCGACATGAGTGACATCAAGCTGGCCACATCCGCCCCGGCTGCGCCCACCCCACCCGCCCCCCAGAGTTCAAACACAACCCTGACGTGGCCCTCAATGCTCTAGATATTTCAGAGTGACAATGAAGGGAGGAAGATACATGAACATAATCATAGACCTTAAGTCAGTGGAGAAATGCAATTTTTTTTGTTATCGGTTCTGTGAGCGTGGCTTGATTGGGGGGGGGGGTTTCAGGTGACTGAGGGGTGTGGCCTATTTTCTTTCTTTTTTTTACTTTTTTAAAGCATTTTTTTACTTCCTATTCGCCCGAACCGGTAGTAAAAAATGCTTTAAAAAGGTTCTGACGATGGTCAATCAGGTGTGCCGCGCGATCGTCGGAACCTTTTTTTTTTTTTTTTTTTTACTATTAAAGGCATTTTTTTACTACCTATTCGCCCGAACTCGTAGTAAAAAAATGCTTTTAAAAAAGTTTTTAAAAAAAGTTCCAATAATCACGTGGCACAGCTGAACCTTTTTTTTTTTTTTTACTTTTTAAAGCATTTTTTTACTACTGGTTCATCAGAATCAGTATTTTTTTATCACTGCCGGTTCGCCCAAACCGGGAGCGAACCGGTAGCATTTCACCCCTGCCTTCAGTCAACCCTAACCCTCTTTAAATCTGACTGATGAGCTTAGATTGATAATTACATGGCAGGTTTTTTTTCCCCCCAGGTATTCTCCTTTCCTGCCTTCCTCTCTCTTGAGAGACTTTCTTTGGCTATTATAAATCTGATGTGACACCGCAATGAGCATTTGCCATCAGAAAAGGTTGGTTTTGAATCCCCTTTCTTAACATAATGAATCCTCTCTTAAGAAATGAATCCCATTTCTTAACATAATGCACTTCTCGGGATCATTACAGGGTTAATTGTTAAGCAGCCTTAGAAATTTGTTGAATAATGAATGATGTATATAGAAACATCCATTTCTCACCGTGGTGCCTTCTGGAAATGTCAACTCCCATCTTTAATTACAGGTTGCATGGCATTTGCAGTCCAGTAGCTCAACTGCGCATGTGCGCACTCCTCCCGCTAGCCAGTGGTCTTCAGGTCTCTGCCGCACAAGCGCAGGGGCGGGATGCATGCACGGGGGACGGGGCATATGCGCAGGGGTGCTCACATTGCATTTTAGGGGGTTGCACGCACGCACCCCCTTGCACTCCGTTTTGGCCCTGGAAGGCCGCCTGCACCAATACGGAAACCAAAATGGGGCACGGGGGCAGCGCACAAGGCTCACCGGACCCATTTTGGGCCTGGGAAGCCACCTGCACCAACCTGGAAGCCAAAATGGGGCATGGGGGACCTGGGGCACAAGCACGGGGAGACAGGTGTGTGCGTGGGGAACACGCACGGGCACATGCGGACTCACATTTTGGGGGTTCACGCACACACACACATTCACATGCGTGCACGCCTATTGCCTTCTTTTAAACCACAGCCCCCTGAACCTGGGAGCAAAATCTGCTGTCTTCACCACAAGGCACCTGGGAAGATTACATCAGCCAGCAAGACTAGCTAAGACCCCCACCCCTGGGAGTCTGACAACCAATCAGGATACTCTTCCTGTGCCCCAGGAAGTTCAGGGCTCAGAGAGGGCATAAAACCAAGGCACGCTCAGCATCTCGCCCCTTTTTCTGTTCAGGAACTCAAATCACTTGATCCTGTCCGCGATTAAACCATCTTTCCAATCAGTCTCCATGTTTCCAGTGTCTTTTTCCCCACTTGGAGCTGAACCCAGAAGGATATTTCTTCCAACACTTAAAAAGTTGCTGAGCTTGAAAAAACACCGTTTTATACAAACACCTCAGCGACAAACAGGAAAGCATGAAAAAGGATCATAGGTCACTTTTTCCAGTGCTGTTGTTAACTTCAAATGGTCACTAAATGAATAGTTGTAAGTCGCACACTTAACCAGATGTTAATAACAGTGCTTAGTCCACTGTACTACTTAATGACTGTTTTTCACATGACCATTGGTCACATGATCAAAATTCAAATGCTCGGCAACTGACTCGTATTTATGACGGTCGCAGTGCCCCAAGTTCCTGTGATCCCCATTTGCGACCCTTCCGATAAACAAAATCAATGGGGGAAGCCAGATTCACTTAACGATGGTGCTACTCACTTAACGACCAGTGACTCACATACCAACTGTAGCAAAATCGTCAAATGGGGCAAAATTCCCTTAATGGCTCACTTAGCAACAGAAATGTTGGGCTCGATTGTGGTCGTAAGTTGGGGACTACCCATGTTCCTACTTTTTGCCCCCTATTCTGTATAAGAGGCCAAATTGAGGTTTCCTAGACATTGCTTTACAGTGAAAATAATTTTGTGTTCTTTGTAAAGAACACACACATTTTAAGTTTTGTGCAGGTGCAATTTTCTCCCCTTGGAATTCCCTCTTAAGCAGCCACCACTGGATCTGGATATACACCGCGCATGCGCTAAAGAATATTCAGGTAGCCCCGGGCCGTGAATGGGGCTTTGACACGAGAGCTACAAATTAGAGCGTCTCCATGTATGGATACAATACTTCCGGGATCACTTTATAGTATCATTGTCATGTCAGAAGCTACAATTTTTTGGGGGTAACTTATTTGCGTTGGGAAGGGGGGGAGGTGACGGGAAGCGAGCAGGGAGTTACAAAATTGCTTTACGTTTTAAATCTATCCGTAGATTTTATGTCCAAATGGAAAGATGGCCATTCAACCTTTAAAGATGGGTTAATGGAGGCTGAGAAAAAAAATTGGCTTAGGGCAACATTGCAAGATAAATAGAAAATTAAAAAACTTGGGTGACCCTGACTTTTCACTTGTAAATGCAGGTTTTTTTAAAAAAAAAACAACGCATTTTGACTCCTCAAAAAAGTTGTAGACCACGTGTTGTTATTATCTCTACGTAGAACGAAGCGAGGGCTTTGCCCTAAAAGCGCATGCGTAAGTTTTCTTCCTCCCTCCCTCCCACAAACGTTTCCTGAGATCACGTGCCCGCTTGGCAATAGCGAAGGGGACTCCCCCCCCCCCCCAGAACAGTCTGAGGCGGGCTAAAAGAAAAGCGGAAAAGAGGTCGCGTGACCCACAAAACCCTTCGCGCCATTCGCGGTCACGTGGCAGGGCCGCGAGCCTGAAACCCGGTAAAGCGCGGGAGCCGGTTGAAAGACCGACCGCCTGCGCATGCGCAGTCCTCAGTTCCTCGCTCTAGAGAAAAAAAGCGCGGGAGAAATAATAAAACTGATACTTAATATCTCTTTCTCTCTCTCTCTCTCTCTCTCTCTATATATATATACACATACATACGTATATATCTACCGTAATATATCGCTATATATATATATATATATATATACATATAAACATATCCATAGATAAATCTATATAATATATAACATGTTATACATGTTTTTATAGGTGTGTAGTGTTTCCTCATGACGTGTATATATTATATAATATGTACATACATAATATATATATTATACTAATATATATATATTATACTAATATTAATATTATATTATATTATATTATAGAATAGGATAGAATTCTTTATTGACGAAGTGTGATTGGACACACAAGGAATTTGTCTTGGTGCATATGTTCTCATACATACATACATACATACATACATACATACGTACGTATGTATGTATGCATTTCTCTTTAGCCAGGTTCTACCTACGTAAACCATGATATTATGCAGTTAAGATATTACGTAGGTAGAACCTGGCTAAAGAGAAATACACATAAAACCTACGAAAAAGAAATATATATATATATATTATACACATACATACACACACATACATTATTTATATATACATACATACATATATATTTATATATATTAATAATAGATATTATTCCTCAAGGACATGACGGCTCCCACACAGAGGGGCGCGCGCTACCTGCTAACGCAACGATGGAAGAAATGAAAGCCTGCTTGCTTGATAATAAATAAAATGAATAAAATGAAATAGATAAAATGGAAGGAACACATAAAATAAAATAAATGAAATGTATAAATAAAATTAAACGAATACATAAAATAAAATGAATAAATTAAATTAAAATAAATTAGCTATTTGGTTTAAAATGGGATTTTATTGTACTTGTTTCTTAACTTGTGTTCGCCGCCCTGAGTCCTTCGGGAGAATGGCGGCATATAAATACATGTAATAAATAAATAAATAAATAAATTGAATTGAATAAATAAACCAATGCTATAAGCAACCAAAGTTAAATAATAAAGGGGAGGGAGGAGGCATTTCTATTTTACGCTTAAAAGTAAAGGAGGACGCCCGCGCGAAGCTGATCCCGCAAGCCGTGCGGTATAAGTCTCGCGAGAAGAGCGTGTGTGTGTGAGTGTGAGAGAGAGAGGGGGGGAGGGGGAGGAGGATGGGGGAGGGAAAAAGACTTTCCACTTCCGGGGTCACCCCGAGGAGAGAGGTCGCGGCGGCGGCGGCGGCGGCGGCGCGGGCGGCCGAGCGAGCGAGCGATAAAGCGGCAGGGCGGGGGGGGGAGGCGGGGCTACGCGTGAGGGAAGCCGCTCCGATGGCGCTGAGTCTGGACCGCGAGGCGTACTACCGCCGCGTCACGCGCCTCTACAGCAACTGGCAGGTCAGCAGGCCTCAGGCGCGCGCGAGAAGGCCCCGTGAGGGATGTGTGTGTGTGTGTGTGTGTGTGGAGGGAGAGCCGGCCGGAAGAGCGGACACGGCGTGGGGGGGAAGGGGGGTCCCTTCCTCCGACCTTAAACCCGCCTTGGAGGGAGTTGAAGCAGGCCCGGCCGTCATTGGGACGGGGGGATGGAAGGGGGTTTGCCCGTTAGAGCATCCTCCGAACCACCCCTCGGAGGCCTGACCGACTTCCAAAGGCCCCATCGCCTCACTGGGGGCTAATTCCGAAGCCCAAAGTAGTAATAAACGCCATTAAACCGGGGGGGGGGGGGGGAATGGGGCAGCTGCCCGGTCGGCTCCTCCTCCCCTTCCCTCTCTTAAGGAGGTCAAGCCTGGGGTCCAACGGTGCAGGAAGTCGCCTTCCAGAGCCTGGCTTAACGGATGTTTCCCCACCCCCACCCCCACCCATTGGATCCATCCAGCCATTCGGTATACGGCTGGTCCTCGATTTACGACCACAGTAGAGCCCCAACATTGCCGTTGCTAAGCTAGACCTTTCGTTGCTAAGCGAAAGGAACTTGGACCCATTGGACCACCTTCCTTTCCCCGGGGCGGTTTTAAGCGAATCGTTGTTAAAAGTTAGTGACTTAAGTTGCTAAGTGAATCCGGGCTCCCCCCCCCCCCCCCCCCCCCCTTGACGTTTTGCTTGTCAGAAGGTCGCAAAAGGGGGGGATCGCCTGATCTTGGGAGCAATGGCAACGGTCATAAATAGGAGACAGTCTCCTGCGACGGCGTGCGATGAGACACGCGGGTGGTCCTCGACTCAACGGCCACAATGGAGCTTAAGGTTGCGGTTTGCTAAGCGAAACATTCGTTTTAAGTGAGCTTGCCCCCGTTTTACGGGGTTTTTTTTCTTGCCGCCGTTGTTAAGGGAATCAGTGTCGTTGGTAAATTAGTAAGCCAAGGTTGTTAAGGGAATCGGGCTTCCCCGTGGACTTTGCTTCAGCGGATGGTCGCAAAAGGGGAATCATGTGACACCTCCCCTCCCCCTGGGACACTTAACAATCGTCACAAATATGACAAGTGTTGCCATTTTGATTACATGATCATGGGGATGCTGCAGTGGTCGGAAAGTTGGAAGAACGGTCACGAGTCGCTTTTTTCAGTTCTGTTGTTAACTTCGAACGGTCGTTAAATGAGCTGTTGTAAGTCGAGGACTACCTCTATTTGTTCAGGTCGCAGATGGCGCTAAATTGGGGCGAACGGAAGCCCCATCGGACAGAGCGAAACTTCAAACGATGTTGATGGATGTTGGAGAGAAAACAGGCTGGGTGGGTTTGTTTAACCCAGAAAACAGGTTAAAATGCACTTTCGCAGTGATAAGTGTGAAGTTTTGTTGTGTAGGAAGCCAAAATCGAAAGCTTAAGTCTTAAGAATGTGATCCTGGTGGAAGAGATCCTGGGATAGCAGTTGAGGGCAAGGCAAATACAAAGTGTGGTGTGCCTGCAAAGAAAAGTGTGGTTTCAGGTTGTAAGGACGCAAATCTTGTTTCCAAATTGCGGTTGTTAAAAATCAAACACCCAAATTGGTGTGGAGCTCGTAAAAACTTTTCCGAATTTGGGAGAGAGTCACTAACGTTGCAAAGTGGCTTTTCCACATAGAGACACGCATACACAAGCCAGCATGAAACACAAGTACAGGTAATTTACAACAGTTCATTTAGTGACCGAAGTTGCAATGGCACTGAAAAAAGTTGACCTATGACCATATTTTCCCACTTACGACCGTTGCAGCATCTCCGCAGTCACGTGACCAAAATTCAGCCAGCTTGCCAACTGACTCATTTTTATGACCGTTGCTATGTCTCAGGCTTCATGTGATCCACCTTTTGCAACCTGTCAAGCAAAATTAATGAGGGAGCTAGATTCATTTAACAACTGCAGTGATTTCTCTTAATGATTGTGGCAAGCGGGGTTGTAAAATGGGACAAAACTCACTTTAACAGTTGTTTTGTTTTGCAGCAGAAATTTGGGGCTCAGTTGTGGTCGTCTACACTTCAGGCAAAGTAAAAGTTATATATGTGGTACCTAGGTTACAAAAACAAATGATACATGCCTTTGTATATGCGATGTGTCGGAAACCAACTAATTGAACAATACAAGACAAAATTAGATCTGAGAATTAAAACAATAGCAAACATTGATTCTAGATAATGATCAGCAAATGCCAAGTTTATGGATTACATCATTTCTTTTCCGGCTCGAGTTTTGTTTCTTTCTTTACTCTTGAAAGCGTAGTCAAGGACTTCCAGAATATGCTGCATATTGTTCATTTTCTGAAAAGTCTCGGTTTTTGTACATTTAAAAAGAAATGGCTTTGGGTAAAAAGAAAACATCTGTTTCCTGAACTTCTTTTTAAAAAGAGTCATGGATGCCATGCTTAATAGCACCTTTATTAATGAAACCAAAAATTCCAGAAAACACAGCGATTAAATGATTTTGGTGCTTTGATTTAGACATCTCACCTTAGTTGTTACCCAATCTGGGGACCACACTTCCAGAAGGATTTGGACAGGATCAGAGAAAGGCAACAATAACTATCAGGGGATTGGAAGATAAGATTTATGAAGGCAGATTGAAGGCATGGGGATGTTTAGGCTTAAGATAAGACAGCAAAGGGGGAATAATGACAGCACTCTTCAAACACTTGAAGAGATGCCACACAGGAGGTCACGACCTGTTATCTCCGATTCTGGAGAGAAGGAGGTGGAATAATGGTGTTGAGTTTTAGGAATATATTCAATTGTATGTCCATCATTGTGGTGTTGATATGCTACCTAAACACTTGAAAATGCATCTGTTGTCTCCCTTGGTTCTTTGATTCTCATCAGAGTTTGATTGGCAAATAATCTTTCTTTTTGCCAAAGAAAACACTTAAATAAGGAAAAAGATTTGTCCAAATCTAACTATGTCTTTAGGGACGGGGTGGCTCAGTGGCTAAGACGCTGAGCTTGTCGATCGAAAAGTCATCAGTTCAGCGATTCAAATCCCTAGTGCCGCGTAACGGGGTGAGCTCCCGTGACTTGTCCCAGCTTCTGCCAACCTAGCAGTTCGAAAGCACGTAAAAAATGCAAGTAGAAAAAATAGGGACCACCTTTGGTGGGAAGGTAACAGCGTTCCGTGCGCCTTTGGCGTTGAGTCATGCCAGCCATATGACCACGGAGACGTCTTCGGGCAGCGCTGGCTCTTCATCTTTGAAACGGAGATGAGCACCGCCCCCTAGAGTCGGGAACGACTAGCACATATGTGCGAGGGGAATCTTTACAGTCTTCCTAAGAAGCCAGCCATTGTTGATATAGCAATACACTTTTCTCTCTCTTGTCACTTTGTTATATTTGTTCCACAGTGTCGGCTATCAGTAATGTTTCTCTGCCTGGTACAGGTAGTCCTCGATTTACGACAGTTTGTTTAGTGACCATTTGAAGTTACAACGGCACTGACAAAAGTCACTTATGATCACTTAGACTTAGAGCCACAGTGGCCCAGTGGTTAGAGTGCAGTACTGCAGGCTGCTACTGCTGCCTGCTGCCTGCCTGCAATTTGGCAGTTCGAATCTCACCAGGCTCAAGGTTGATTCAGCCTTCTGCCCTTCTGAGGTTGGTAAAATGAGAACCCAGATTGTTGGGGGGGCAATACGATGACTAAACTGCTTAGAAAGGGCTATAAAGCACTGTGAAGCAGTATATAAGTGTAAACGCTATGGCTATTTTTCACATTTGTGACCGTTGTAGCATCCCCATGGTCATGTGAATCAAATTTGGATGCTTGGCAACTGGTTCATATTTATGACGGTTGCAGTGTCCCAGGATCATGTGATCCCCTGATAAGCAGTCATTGGGGAAACCAGATTCACTGAAGAACCAGGTTACTAATTTAACAACTGCAGTGATTCACTTAACAAATGTGGCAAGAAAAAAAAAGTCATAAAATGGGCAAAACTCACTTAACAACATAAATTTTGGGCTGAAATTGTGGCCGTAGGTTGAGGACTACCTGTAATTAGAAACATGCACTTAGATTCATCGTTACTTTTATCAGCTATGGAAAAATGGTTTTAAAATAAATAGTGATTTGCATTTATGCTCAGATAATGCTATCCTTTTAAAATATTGTTTTACTACATGATGTTTCTTTACTCATTCCCTTTTGCGTGCTGGCTATGAGTTTGAGCGGATAAATGCATACAGGTAGTCCATGACTTCCGACTCCAGTTGGGGGCAGAATTTCTCTTGTAATTCTGTGTGGTCCTAAAGTGAGTCATCATGTGACCCGACCCAATTTTATGACTATTTTTCCTATGGCCGTTAAGTGAATCCAGTTTCCCCCAAGCGACTTTGCTGGTCAGAAGCCAGCTGGCGAGACCACAAATCGTGACCACAACAACAGGATGCAGCTGTTGCCAAGTGCCCAAATTCTGATCACGTGACCATGGGGTTGGTGCAAAGGTTGGTGCAACCTTTGTGTAAATGAAGATTCAATCATCCAGGCCAAAAATATATTTAAAAGGTTAAAATCATGGCAAGTGGACCAAAGTTTATTAAAACTGAGACGTTTCGTAACTCATCCAAGTAACTTCTTCAGTCAAAATGAAAAATTTGAATTAGGCATAGAGTCAAAGAATTGTTGGAATGCATCATTTTCGCCATACCAACTGCAGGTATTTGAATTACATTTACATTTGCAATACATTTTGGGGGGGGGGGAATCCCTGCAGTTGGTATGGCGAGAGTTGGTGCATTCCAACAACTTTCTGCCTAACTTAAATTTTTCGTTTTGACTGAAGACAAGTACTTGGATGAATAATGAAAAGTCTCAGTTTAATAAACTTTGGTCCAGTTGCCATGATTTAACTTTTTTTGGATGGTCATACCTTTGAGAAAAGGTGATAAATCACTTTTTTCCAAAACCATCATAATTCTGAATCATTGTTAAATGAATGGTCCGAAATTGGTATTCAGAAGTAAGTAACTTAATCAAACTATATAAGTTCTGACTGAAAATACATTACCTATAATATTTAAAATGTGCCTATTTTCCCCCTTGTGGCTGGAATGTATATTACATATTATATTTGCATATATGACAGGTGCCAAACTCTTTCAATTATTCAGTGCAGGGTGGATAAAAATCAATGATTTTTTTTAAAAAATCAAAAAAATCAGATTTTTTTATTTAAATTGGATTTTTTTATTTAAATTGGATTTTTTTATTTAAATCGGATTTTTTTGATTTAAATTGGATTTTTTTGATTTAAATCGGATTTTTTTGATTTAAATCAGATTTTTTTGATTTTTATTGAATTTATTTTAAATAGTTTTCTATTTAAGATACATTAATAATTTAGTTTATTCAGCATGAAATGGAGGTTATGTAGCACAAGGTTGTATATTCTGCAACACTGGGACTATCGGTGAGTCAACAGTGGGTCAAAGGAGTAGCAGAGATGACAGTTGCTCTTTAAAAATTATGATTTAAATTGAGTTGATTTAAATCAAGTCTTTACTAGTGATTTAAATCATGATTTAGTTTAGTTTAGTTTATTTGATTTGTATACCGCCCTACTCCCGAAGGACTCAGGGCGGTGAACAGGGTGGATTTTAAATCAAATCCACCCTGATTCAGTGCAAAACTATATCAATGATCAGGAAAGGCAATGATGTATTTTCCTATCACATCACATCATACATTCAAACGTTTTAAAGAGGGGTCGGGCGATATTAAGCTTCTTCCTACTACCTCAATTTGTATTCTTTTGCACACTTGTGTGTCTGAAATCTGTTCTAACTTTAAATGAAAAATAGGATTTTTAGCTGTGTTGTGTGACGTGTGAAACACCTTTCCCCTCTCAAATTATGTTGCCAATTTATCGCTTCCAGGATACTGTTTTCAAAATGTTCTAGAACCGTGATTGCAAACCTATGGCACGCGTGCCAGAGGTGGCACGCAGCACCCTTTCTGATGGCACACTAGCCGTCGCCCCAGTTCAGCTCTGCTGCGCATGCCTTCCGCTGGCCAGCTGGTGTTCGGGTCTCTGCTGCGTGTGTGCGTGTGGCGCGTGCACAGAGGTATGCACGCATGTGTGGGGTGCATGCGCAGGGGCCGCACATGCTTTGGGCACTTGGTCTGGAAAAGATTAGCCATCACTGCTCTAGAGGAAAAAAAGATAACATAAGTGAAACAGTGGCAAAGAATATTAAAATATAATAAAGGAATAATTTCTATACTATCCCTTTTTTTTCCAAGTGGCAACTGGACTTTCTGGTTTTTCTTTGAAGACGTTTCACTTCTCATCTAAGAAGCTTCTTCAGCTCTGAAGAAGCTTCTTGGATGAGAAGCGAAACGTCTTCAAAGAAAAACCAGAAAGTCCAGTTGCCACTTGGAAAAGCACCTCTGGGATGCCTATAAAGAGACTGAATCAGGAAACCATTAATGAATCCTTGATTGCATGTTCTGACTGGATGATGGAGGAGGGAAGGATTTATACTCCTTGCAGACAGCTGATCATTTGCATCCTTTTAGAAAATCGTTGAGACCACTTGGAGGTTTATCTATATCCTCAGGGCCATTTGATTAGTGCAAATGGGTGTGGAGCTTTCTTGGAACTGTTGAAAAGACTGTGTTGTAGACTGGAAATAGATGCTCCACACTCATTTGCATTCCCCACCATCCAGTCAGAGTTGAAGAAGCTTCTTGGATGAGAAGCAAAAGGTCTTCAAAAACAAACCAAAAAGTCCAGTCGCCTCTTGAAAAAAGGGACAATCATGACCTGGATGTCTGAGAATCTCGATAGACAACCTGTCAACTTGCAAAGCATCCCTGGCCTGCTCTCGAATTGCCATGGGCAAGGGGGATGGGAAACTGATGAAGCAGCCGACAGCCAAAGACAGGAGTGTATTCCAGACATACCTTTCTCAAGGCTGTATCCCAGGGTTACCCACAGCTGCCGGAGGGGAGTAGTCTCTAAAACCCACGAGTTGGCTTCATTTGGGAATGTGCGGACATGGAGCTTGGCTCAAGGCTCATGATTTAATTAGGGCATCCCTCGGAACCGTGACACAACTATTATGCTAGCACATAGTGTGGTATTTAAAGAGCTAATGTTTGAGCCAGATTCTCTTATATGGTACCTAAGGGCTTTCTTGTGGGGTGGGGGGGTGGGAAAGACAGCTCAAGAAGAGAGCAGCATCTTAATCTCTTGTGGTTGGGCAGGGAAACTTGAAAGAAGATAAGCTAAGTTTTGGGGAGGGAGGGAGCTGAGCTGGTAGAGAGCAGGAGATAAGAACGAATCAGGAAATGGAAGTGGCTTGCAGTTGGCTGCAAATCTTTTTTATATACCTCTTCGACTTTGTTGGGGCTAGTTGTGGCATAGTGACCAATTTGGGGTGATGGGGACCTTCTAATCTAAAAGGAAAGACCCTGATATAAAACGCTGCCTTGTCACGTAAAGTTCAATTAATAGGTAGTTCTCGAGTTAGGACCACAATTGAGCCCAAAATTTGCATTGCTAAGCAAAACATTTGTTAAGGGTGTTGTGCCCCATTTTACGACTTTTCTTGCCGCAGTTAAGCGGATTGTTGCATTTGTTCAGTGAGTAACACGGTTGGTTAAATGAATCCGGATTCCCCGTTGACTTTGCTTGTCAGAAGGTGTGACCCTGGGACATTGCAACCGTCAGAAATATGAACCAATCTGAATTTTGATCACGTGACCACAGCGGATGCTACAATGGTCGTAAGTGTGAAAAACAGCCATGAGTCACTTTTTTCAGTGCCGTTGTAACTTCGAACGGTCACTAAATGAACTGTTGTAAGTCGAGGACTACCTGCATAAGCTGTGAGGATTTGGACATCCCAGTTATGGATTGTAAGAACCTCCCAGGCCGAACTATCTCCTACCCATATATATTCTTTTAAAAGCTCTTTCACAGTCTAGTTAGCAAATTTTGTCATTGGTTGGTTGCCTTTATTTTTCATTTGGAGGCTGGGTCTAAGACAGTGATGGCTAACCTTTTTGCCATCGCGTGCCAGGAGCGGGGGGAGGGGTTTGCGTGCATGCGTTCCCACACCCATAATTCTATGTGCTGTGCCCCCATGCATACATGCATGCCCTTCCCCAACTTCCCACTGTAAGTTGGCAAACAGGACATTTCCAGCATCCGGAGGGCCTCTGGGGGGGGTGGGGAAGGCCATATCCGCCCTCCCCAGACTCCTAGAAAGGCTCTGGAGCCTGGGGACAGCAAAAAACAGGCTTTCCGATCCCACTGGAAGTTGGCAAACAGGACATTTCCAGCCTCCGGGGGGGTGGGGAAGGCCATATCTGCCCTCCCCAGACTCCTAGACATGCTCTGGAGCCTGGGGACAGCAAAAAACAGGCCTTCCGGTCCCACTGGAAGTTGGCAAACGGGCCGTTTTTGGCCTTCGGGGGGGGGAGGCCGTTTTCACCCTCCCCAGACTTCTAGAAAGGCTCTGGATCCTGGGGACAGCAAAAAATGGGCCTTCCCCACCCCCACCCCCACCCCCACCCGAGGCCCTCCAGAGGCAGGAAACAGACTGTTTCCCTACTTCTGGTAGGCCCAGAAGGCCTGAGCTGAGTTCGCGTGCCCACCGATATGGCTACGCGTGCTACGTGTGCCATAGGTTCGCCATCACGGGTCTAAGATGTTAAGAGGACTTCCGTGGTTTCTGAGCGATACTCAGGGTGGAAAAACAAGATAATGATCTGCCCCAAATCATATGTCTTCTTGCCTTCCTGGCCCTACGTTGAATATTCAAAGTCAGCTGTTATAATCATCCATAGTTACAGCACAAGCTATAGTATATTCATTAACCTGTATTTAAGTAGACAAATGGACATCATGTGTATTCAAGAAGGCTATTGGGAGACTGAATTTCTAGAGTAGCAATAGCACTTAGACTTATATACCGCTTTACAGTCCTTTACAGCCCTCTCTAAGCGGTTTACAGAGTCAGCATATTGCCCCCCCCCCAACAATCTGGGTCCTCATTTTACCCACCTCGGAAGGATGGAAGGCTGAGTCAACCTTGCCCCTAGTGAGATTCGAACTGCCAAATTGCAGGCAGCAGCCGGCAGGCAGCAGAAGTAGCCTGCAGTACTGCACTCTAACCACTGCGCTATCGTGGCTCGGTGTACCTAAACCTCTCCAGGGAAAAAAGGCATTGAGTGGATCAAAACCCAAGCAAAGCAGCTAATCTTTTATCTAATAATTCAGGGAGGTAAGTGGGTGACTGAATTTGAATGAGAAAAAAACCTGGCATATACTTCAGTATAAAATGTAACCGCTGGTTACATAAATTATTTTAATAAGCTTTTAATTTCTGTTGTACATTGTTTTTACCATGGCTGTTCACCTCCTTGAGTCCCTCGGCAGAAGGACGGTATATAAATATAATAAACTAACTAACTAACTAAATACAGGCACAGGTCTGTCCTCAACTTATAACAGCTCATTTGGTGACCGTTCAAAGTTACAACATCACAGAAAAAGGTGACTTACGACCATTTTTCAGACTTACGACCATTGGAAGCATCCCCACAGTCACGTAATTTACATTCCAATCCTTGACAACTGACTCACATTTATGACAGTTGCAGTGTCTGGGAGTCCTGTAATCCCCTTTGGCAACCTTGTGACAAGCAAAGTCAACTGGGAAACCAGACTCACTTTAACCATGTTATTAATTTAACAGCTGCAGTAATTCACTTAACAAACGTGGCAAGAAAAGTTGTAAAATGGGGCAAAACTCACTTAACAAATTTCTCACTTAACAACATAAATGTTGAGCTCAATTGTGATCGTTAGTTGAGGGCTACTTGTAATCTTTGATGTCAGGGTTCCGACGGATGCCCTAATTAAATCATGAGCCTCGAGCCAAGTTTCAAAAGAAATCCAGTTATTTATTAGGAGCTTCATGTTGGCACATTCCAGGTGAAGCCAACTCTGACCCCCAATTTACGCCCCAATCATGACCTGTTTCCCACCTCCCACCAGGATGTGTCATCAATCACATTCACCAACGGAGCAATTTCGAGGGCTGAAGAGATCACTCCACTCTGGCCAATTTCGAGGGCTGTAGAGATCACTCCCCTCTGGCCGCTGTGGGTAACCCTAGGAGACCGCCTTGAGAGAGATATGTCTGGAATGTATTCCTGGTTTTGGCTGCCATGCTGCTTCGTCGGTTTCCCATCCCTCTTGCCTATGGCAACTCGAGAGCAGGCCAGGGATGCTTTGCAAGTTGACACTTGACTTATAACCAGTCGCTTAAAATCTATTCAAAGTTACAACGGACCCTCTCAAAATGACCCGTTTTCAAAGTAATGATGGCCACACACACAAGTGCGCTAACACAACACACCGTAATCATTTGATTGTATTTTGAGTGCTTGGAAGTCAGCTCACGTTTATGGTGTCCTGTGGTCATATGACCAGGTTTGTTTGTTTTTTTTACTTTTTTTTGCCAGTTTCCTCCATTTACCTCCTCTGTCTAGCAAAAAATGCCTATTTGGGAAAATGGATTCACTTAACAACTCTATAGGTTGGGACCTTCCACAGATGCCACAACTTTTTTTCTGGGGAAAATTCACTGGGCGTTAAATAGCAAACTCTCTCCCTGAGTTTGGAATTCTTGTCTTCCCTGCAGAAAGGAGAGGATGAATATGCGACCATTGACGCTATTGTGGTCTCCGTGGGAGTGGACGAAGAGACCGTCTATGCCAAGTCCACGGCCCTGCAGGTAAGCCAGTCTGGGGCTGGCAATGCTTCAAGCAGTTTGGGAAAGGGGGGGTTCTCAGGTCCGGGAAAAGATCCTCATTGATCACCTGTCCTCTTCCCTCTCCCCCCCCCTTCCACTCCCCAGACGTGGCTTTTTGGCTACGAACTCACGGACACCATCATGATTTTCTGCGAAGACAAGATCATCTTTATGGCCAGCAAAAAGAAGGTGGAATTCCTGAAGCAGATTGCAAACAGCAAAAGCAACGAGAATACGAACGGGGTGCCAGCTGTCACCCTGCTTGTACGGGAAAAGGTAAATAGCACAGGATAGCAAGAGCAATATGTTCTGACCTAGGCTTCCCAAGAGCATGAAGCAGACTTCTTGTCCCGACAAAAAAAACCTTTTTATTAAGTTACTGTGAATTCCTCTCATTCACATCCAGCAAAGTCTGTCAAGGGAGAATTTACAGTCACAGACCTTATCTGGCTTGGAGAGCTGCCAGGCCAATATCGTCAAAACTTGGCAATGTGTCTCGGAGTCACGAACCAATTAAGCAAACTAATTGTCTCCTGCAAACTCCACTCCCCTTTCGCTCTTCTTTTATTCTCTATGGGAAGAGCCATTCACCGTCCACCTGCGGCTTTACTCCTGAGTCGACCCTTGTTCTTTACTGTTCCCTTCGTCTGGCAACTCTGCACATCTGCACACTGGGAACAGGCTCCACCTGTTTGCCTCACTGATGTCTGACTCCGAAGGCAGCTGATAGCTGGCATACGGCCCTGGCCCCCTCTCTGCCTCTGACGCAGAGCCCTCATCAGAGCCTTCCCCAGACTCCAGGACTGGCCCATGTTCCTCCTCAACCTCCTCAGTGTCCGAATCTGCTGCCAGCTCCACTGGTCGCTGGCGGGCCACAACACAATAGTACTCAGACTTACATACCGCTTCATAATTGCACCGCGTATTGCCCCTAACAATCTGGGTCCTTATTTCACTGACCTTGGAAGGATGAAGAGCAGAGCCATCCTTGAGCCGGTCAGGATCGAACTCCTGGTGGTGGGCAGAGTTTGCTTGCAGTGCTGCATTCTAACCACTGCACCGCCACGGCTCCTGTAAGGATATCTGTGTTCCACCTGGAATGCACAAGCTTTGGAAAAATTTTAGGAAAGCGGTGTGAGGATGGGTCTTTCGTTGTGGGTTTTAATTTAATTTAATTTAATTTAATTTCCAATTTATATACCGCCCTTCTCCCTGAGGACTCAGGGCGGTGTACAGCCAAGATAAAAAACATAGAATACAAATATTAAAAAACATTTAAAAATATATATAAATTTTGGCCCGAAAGTTAAGAAATCACAAACTAATTAAACTAATTAAAAGAATTTAAAAATTTCTTCTTAAGCCAACCCGGCTTGCTGGAAAAGATGGGTTTTCAGGGAACGACGGAAGGCATTGAGGTCATGGATTCTCCTTATCTCCGGGGGCAACTGATTCCAGAAGGTGGGAGCCCCCACCGAGAAGGCCCTCCCCCTGGGGGTCACCAGCCTACATTGTTTGGCTGATGGCACCCTGAGGAGGCCCTCTCTGTGGGAGCGCACGGGTCGATGGGAGGTCGTCAGTAGCAGCAGGCGGTCTCGCAGATAGCTAGGCCCTATGCCATGGAGCACTTTAAAGGTGATAACCAACACCTTGAAGCGCACCCGGAAGACCACCGGGAGCCAGTGCAGCTCACGCAGGTTTTAAGGTTACTTTAGGGACATGCTGGCTATTTTGAAATAATGGAGTGAAGTATTACTACCGCTTTATAAAACCCTTGACCTGGAATACTGCAACCAATTTTGGTCCCCATACTACAAAAAAGGTGTTGAGACTTTGGAAAAAGTTCAGAGAAAAGCAACTAAGATGATCCAAGGCCTGGAGACTAAAACCTATGAAGAACGGCTGCAGGATTTGAGTTTGGCTAGTCAAAAGAAAAGAATTAGGGGTGACATGATAGCAGTATTCCAGTACTTGAGGAGCTGCCACGAAGAAGAGGAGGGTCAGCTTATTCTCCAAAGCACCAGAGGGCAGGACAAGAAACGATGGTTGGAAACAAACCAAAGAGAGAAGCAACCTGGAATTAAGGAGAAACTTCCTAACAGTAAGGACAACTAACCAGTGGGATAGCTTGCCTCCAGAAATTGTGTGCTCCATCACTGGATGTTTTTAAGACAAGTCTAGACAGTCACTTGTCTGAAATATTATAAGTTCTCCTGCTTGAGCAGGGGGCTGGACTAGAAGACCTCCAAGGTCCCTTCCAACTCACTCATTCTATTACTGTGTTTTTCGGAGTATAAGACACACTTTCCCCCCCCAAAAGAGGGTGAAAATTGGGGTGCGTCTTATACACCGAATGTAGCCCTGCTGGTCCCCACCCTTTGGCCTCTGCCTCCCAGCAATTTACCTCCTTGCAGCAAACAGCCCGTTTCAGCTTCAGCACAGCCTGATTAGCACAAGCAGCCGATTGTCGGTTGGATCGGCCTCCCGACCCTCAGCTGTTTCAGGCTGCAGGGATTTCCATTGCCTATTGCTGCCTCCGTGCGCCTCCGCTGTTTGCTGCAAGGAGGCAAATTGCTGGGAGGCAGATTTTTTTTTTCTTGTTCTAATCAGACTGCTAAAAATGAAACTAAAGCAGACTGTTGGCTGTTTGCTGCAAGGAGGCAAATTGCTGGGACGCAGATTTTTTTTTTCTTGTTCTAATCAGACTGCTAAAAATGAAACTAAAGCAGGCTGTTGGCTGTTTGCTGCAAGGAGGCAAATTGCTGGGAGGCAGATTTTTTTTTTTCTTGTTCTAATCAGACTCTGCTAAAAATGAAACTAAAGCAGGCTGTTGGCCGTTTGCTGCAAGGAGGCAAATTGTTGGGAGGCAGAGGCAGATTTTTTTTTTTCTTGTTTTCCTCCCCCAAATAGGGGAGGAATAGTTTTATATTCCGAAAAATACAGTAGTCAGAGGGATTGTCCGGGATGCAAAAAGGGGCGCGGCATCCCACTCGGGTCCATCCTTGGTGAACTGTGTGGAATAAAATAAGTTTGGAGGGCTGAGGGGGGCTTAGAAATTGCTTCTCACTCAGCTCTGATTTCTTCTGTGCCCCACCTTGCTCTAGAATGAAAGCAACAAGGCCAACTTCGACAAGATGATCGACGCGCTGAAGAACAGCAAGAAAGGCAAGCGCCTTGGGGTCTTCAGCAAAGACAAATTCCCCGGGGAGTTCATGAACAGCTGGAACGACGCCCTCAGCAAGGAAGGCTTTGAGAAGGTGAGAAGAACAGACACTCGGGGTGGCAGACTACTCCGGCTCGGGGAATCTGGGGCCTTGACTCACCTTCCCCTCTAAACTCTGCTGCAGGGGGACATCAGTGCTGTGGTGGCCTACACCATGGCGGTGAAAGAGGACGGGGAACTCGGCCTGATGCGAAAAGCGGCTGCCATCACTTCCGAGGTCTTCACCAAGTTCTTGAAGGAGCGAGTCATGGAGATTGTGGACGCCGACGAGGTAAGGGGAGAAATCTGGTCACTAAACGGCTTCCGGGTGAAATGGAATATTGTGGCCTTCTGGAAAGTGGGAAAGGAGCTATCTACGTTTTATGAAGGTCATTATTCTCCCTTGGATCTAAGCATTGTTCTTTAGCGGTTTTCCCCACATACAGTAGTGGCCAAAAATTGTGGAAACCTTTTGGGAAAAGTGTATTTTCTAAAATTAGCTAATAACACCACTTTTTTTCTTGGAGTAGTACCATAAAATTATATATCGATGGAAAGATAATTTAACCAAGAATTTAATGCCATAAGTTTTATGAAGGATTTGCTATTAGAATAGCAGTTACGGTCTAAAGAAGAAGAATGAAACACGTAGAAAAAACGAGATATACAAAAATTATCACCATGTCAGTGGTGATAGTTGGGTAACCTTTAGCATAGGGACGCGGTGGCTCAGTGGCTAAGACACTGAGCTTGTCAATCAAAAGGTTGGCAGTTCAGAGGTTCGAATCCCTGGTGCCGCGTAACGGGGTGAGCTCCCGTTACTTGTCTCAGCTTCTGCCAACCTAGCAGCTCGAAAGCACCTAAAAATGCAAGTAGAAAAATAGGGACCACCTTTGGTGAGAAGGTAACAGCGTTCCGTGTGCCTTTGGCGTTTAGTCATGCCAGCCAGATGACCACGGAGACGTCTTTGGACACCGCTGGCTTTTCGGCTTTGAAACAGAGATGAACGCTGCCCCCTAGAGTCGGGAACGACTAGCACATATGTGCAAACCTTTACCTTTAACCTTTAGCCTTACAACGTCTTCCCATGGAGTGAACCAAGTCTTTTAGTTCTGCAGCTGTTACAATGTGAATCCAAGATTGAATGATTGCTTCTATTAACCGGGATTTATTGCTGGGTCGCTTCTGACTAACCAGTTTCTTTAGTCGACTCCATAGATTTTCAATTGGGTTAAGGTCTGGGCTATTCCCCAGCCATTCCAGCAGTGGAATAGGATTATCTTGAAGCTCCCCCACACACACACAAAAAGTGGTGTTATTAGCCATCAAACCTCAAAAATACACTTTTCCCAAAAGGTTTCTGCAATTTTGGCCACTACTATAGTGTGACCCATCGACTAGCAATAGCACTTAGCACTTAGAGATAAATCTCTAAGTGCGGCCGCGTGGGTGGTTAGGGGCGCAACTCATTGCGCCGACGTGACACCTCTCCTGCGCGAGCTGCACTGGCTCCCAGTGGTCTTCCGGGTGCGATTCAAGGTGTTGGTTACCACCTTTAAAGCGCTCCATGGCTTAGGACCTGGGTACCTTCGAGACCGACTTCTGCCACCAGTAGCCTCCCACCGGCCAGTCCGCTCCCACAGAGAGGGACTCCTCAGGGTGCCATCGGCCAAGTTATGTCGGCTGGCGACACCCAGGGGGAGGGCCTTCTCTGTGGGAGCTCCTGCCCTGTGGAACGAACTGCCCCCGGAAATACGCAAGATCTCCGACCTCCGTGTGTTTCGCTGTGCCCTTAAGACCCTGCTGTTCCGCCAGGCAGGGCTATCTATGTAAATGATTTTAAATTGGGTGTTTTAAATTTTGGGTTTTAAATTTGGGCCGAAATTGTTTAGTACTTTTATCTATTTTAAAACTGTTGTTTGTATCTTGTGTTTTTAATTGGCTGTACACCGCCCCGAGTCCTTCGGGAGAAGGGCGGTATATAAATTAAAAAATAAATAAATAAATAAATAAATAAATAAATAAATAAATAAATAAATTTATTTATTTATTTATTTATTTATTTATTTATTTATTTATTTATTTATTTATTTACCTACCTACCTCCCATCGACCCGTGCACTCCCACAGAGAGGGCCTCCTCGGGGTGCCATCAGCCAAGCAATGCAGGCTGGTGACCCCCAGGGGGAGGGCCTTCTCTGTGAGGGCACCCAGCCTCTGGAATCAGCTGCCCCCAGAGATAAGGAGAATCCAAGACCTCCGTGCCTTCCGCCGCGCCCTTAAAACTTTCCTTTTCCAACAAGCCGGGCTGCCCTAACAAATCCTTTTAAATGATTTTAAATTCGTATGTCTTTTAAATTTTGGGCCAAATTGAGATATTTCCTTTTAATCTGTTCTTAATGTTTGTATTATGTGTTTTTATCTGGCTGTACACCGCCCTGAGTTCCCAGGAAGAAGGGCGGTATATAAATTGGAAGTAAAATAAAATAAAATTAAATTAAATTAAATTAAATTAAATTAAATTAAATAAATAAATAAATAAATAAATAAATAAATAAATAAATAAATAAATACCATTTCACAGTGCTTTACAACACTTGAGTGGCTTACAGAATCAGCATATTGCCGCCGCCCCCCGCCCAAACAATCTGGGTCTTCATTTTTATCAACCTCAGAAGGATGATAAAAGTTCAACCTTGAGCCGGTCAGGATCTAACTTGGCAGTGAGCAGAGTCAGTCTGTAATACTGCCTTCTGTCTAATGGAGCTTCTCAGTCATCCAAGTCATGGTTGTCCCAAAGGAGCTTTTTTTCATGAGGCAACTGGACTTTCTGCTTTCTCTTTTTGAAGACGTTTCACTTCTCCTCCAGGAAGCTTCTTCAGGTCTGACTGGATGATGGAGAATGGAAAGATTTATGCTCCTTGTAGACCGCTGGTCGTTTGCAGGCTGTCGGGGATGAGTCCATGTGTCTTCACCTCAAACTGAAGTGCAAATGGTTCCTGTAGTTTGGAATTTTTCTGGAAATCCCGTCTGTCTGTCTTCAACAGCGAAGATCCTTCCATTCCCACCATCCAGTCACAGCTGAAGAAGCTGCTTGGATGAGAAGCAAAACTTCTTCAAAGAAAAACCAGAAACTCCAGTTGTCTTTTCATGGGGCATAGTGGTGAGAGTGCAGTACTGCAGGCTACTTCTGCTGCCTGCCGGCTGCCTGCAATTTGGCAGTTCAGGCTCAAGGTTGATTCAGCCTTCCATGCTTCCAAGGTCGATAAAAATAAAGACCCAAATTGTTGGGGGGCAATCTGCTGACTCTCTAAAACGCTTAGAGAGGGCGGTAAAGTGGTATATACCGTATTTTCAGACTATAAGGCGCACCTTAGATTTTGGGGAGGAAAATAAGGAAAAAGCTTATTGTGGGTGGATCGGCCTCCCGGAATACCCCTGTTCCCAGAGGTGAACTTTAGCAACAGATTATTATTATTTTTTTTAAATTTACAGCATATACTGTACACTTAAGACAAATTCCTTTTGTCTCCAATCACACTTGGCCAATAAAGAATTCTGTTCTATTCTATTCTATTCTATTCTATTCTATTCTATTCTATTCTATTCTATTCTATTCTATGTTTGATGACCTTCCAATTGTCATCATCTGGCAGAAAGTACGACACAGCAAGCTGGCCGAGTCCGTCGAGAAGGCCATCGAGGAGAAGAAATATCTCTCTGGAGCTGACCCTTCCACGGTGGAGATGTGTTACCCCCCAATTATCCAAAGTGGAGGAACTTACAATCTCAAGTTCAGTGTTGTCAGGTAGGCAAATGTGTGTAAAAATTTGCTTTTCCTTAGGAGTTCGATTAGTTTCCTCGTCGGGTGGAGGAATAAATGACATTTCTAGAGTTTAACCCTCCCGACTTCTGAATATGCAAAAAGGTTTAGAATAATAGAATTAACAGAGTTGGAAGGAACCTTGGAGGTCTTCTAGTCCGACCCCCTGCTCAAGGAGGATATTGGGTACCATTTCAGACAAAAGGTTGTCTAGTCTCTTTTTGAGAGCCCGCCATAATGGAGCATCCATCACTGTGGTTTGTCAGTGGTTTGTAACCAACCATTAACCGATCCTGGTTTGCCATGGAAATAAATCCTGTTTACAAATGTGATGTGCGTAATTATAATCAGGAATTACAGTCCATATTCCTCTTCCACACAGAATGGGAAGACAGAACATAGGAATGATAATTATAATGTGAATGATTATAATAGGAAGTTATTATATCGCCCATATTCCTCTTCCACACAGAATGGGAAGACGGAACATAGGAATGATAAATATAATGTACATAATTATAATAGGAGTAATTCTACAGTCCATATTCCACTTCCACACAGAATGGGAAGACGGAACATAGGAATTATAAATATTTTCATTGGGTTAGCTTTTATTTACTCGTGCCATGTCTCCCATTTGCTCCTTCCACAAATGTCTATGTTGATTCTCATTCATCCAGTTCATGCTTTTTCAAGCAGCAACTGGACTTTTTCTTTTTAGTTTGAAGACGTTTCGCTTCTCACCCAAAAAGCTTCTTCGGTTCTGACGGGTCACAAACCACGGTGACAGGTCAGAACTGAAGAAGCTCCTTCGATCAGAAGCGAAACGTCTTCAAGGAAAAACAAAAGTCCAGTTGCCTCTTGAAAAACCACCTTTGGAATAACCATGACCTGGATGACTGAGAATCTCAATAGACATTTGTGGAAGGAGCAAAAAGAAACATGGCAGGAGTAAATAAAAGCCAACCCAGTGAAAATATTTATAATTTCTACAGTAGTGGCCAAAATTGTGGAAACCTTTTGGGAAAAGTGTATTTTTGAGGCTTGATAGCTAATAACACCACTTTTTTTTTTTTTGGCGTTTCAAGATAATCCTATTCCACTGCTGGAAAGGCCTGGGAATAGCCCAGACTTTAACCCAAATTAAAAATCTATGGAGCCGACTAAAGAAACTGGTTAGTCAGAAGCGACCCAGCAATAAAACCCAGTTAACAGAAGCAATCATTCAATCTTGGTTTCACATTCTAACAGCTGCAGAACTAAAAAGACTTGGTTCACTCCATGGGAAGATGTTGTAAGGCCGTAATTCATGCTAAAGGTTACCCAACTAAGTATTAACTGACATAGTGATCATTTTTGTATATCTCGTTTTTTCTATGGTGATAATTTTTGTGTATCTCATTTTTTTCTATGTGTTTCACTTTTCTTTTTTATACCGTAATTGCTATTCTAATAGCAAATCCTTCATAAAAGTTATGGCATTACATTCTTGATTAAATTATCTTTCCATTGATATATAATTTGATGATACTATTCCAAAAAAAGAGACCTGGTAGCTCAGTGGCTAAGACGCTGAGCTCATCGATCGAAAGGACGGCAGTTCAGCAGTTCAAATCCCTAGTGGCGCATAACAGGGTGAGCTTCCGTTACTTGTCCCAGCTTCTGCCAACCTAGCAGTTCGAAAGCAGGTTAAAAAGGCAAGTAGAAAAATAGGGACCACCTTTGGTGGGAATGTAACAACATTCTATGCGCCTTTGGTGTTTAGCCATGCCAGCCACATGACTACGGAGACGTCTTCGGACAGCGCTGGCTCTTTGGCTTTGAAACAAAGATGAGCATCGCCCCCTAGAGTCGGGAATGACTAGTACATAGATGCGAGGGGAACCTTTACCTTTACTCTCCAAAAAAAAGTGGTGTTGTTAGCTAGTTTTAGAAAATACACTTTTCCCAAAAGATTTCCACAATTTTGGCCGCTACTGTATGTTCCGTCTTGAAGAAAGCACCTTTGGGTTTGCTCCTTCCAAGAAAGTCAAGAGCAACGTAAATCATCTGAACGAGATCTTCAAAAAGTTCAAACACTGTGCCGGTTTCCGGTTTCTAACCTTTGGCCTCCTTGCCCCTCAGCGAGAAGAGCTACATGCACTTTGGGACCGTCACTTGTGCCATGGGCATACGTTACAAATCGTACTGCTCCAATCTGGTGCGCACCCTCATGGTGGACCCGCCTCAGGAAACCCAGGACAACTACGCCTTCCTGCTGCAACTGCAGGAGGAGATGCTGAAGGAATTGCGGCACGGTGAGTGGGGGAAAAAAAGCTGGGGCCCCATGGATGCCCCCCCCCACGCCTCGCCAAAAAGAGCCGTGTCTCCTCTTGAGGGTGGAGCCCCGCCTTCCGTGCCTCTGATCTGCTTCCCGTTGACATTAGGTGCAAAGCTGTGCGAGGTCTACGCCGCTGTCATGGATATGGTGAAGAAGCAGAAGCCGGAGCTCTTGAGCAAAATCACCAAGAACTTGGGGTAACCAGCGTTTCCCTCCCGAGGAACTTCAGAGAAGTTGAGCTCCGATGTAAACGTCCTTAGGAGGACTCATCCTTTCTTCTTCCCTAGGTTTGCCATGGGCATTGAGTTCCGAGAGGGATCCCTCGTCATCAATAGCAAAAACCAGTACCGCCTCAAGAAAGGTGAGACTCGGGTAGGCGGGTCCTGTAAAGTGACGGGGGCGGGTCCTGTGTTCTCAATTCAATCCATCCATCGGAATAGAGCTGGAAGGCACCTTGGAAGTCTTCTAGTCCAACCCCTTGCAACAGAGATACTATATCATTTCCATGATACTATATATCAGTGATGGCTAACTTTTTTGCCGTCGCGTGCCAAAAGAGGGGGGGAGCGTGCCGGGGGTGTGTGTCACACACGTGCATGCCCATACCCATAATTTAATGCCCTCCCGCACATGCGTGCGCACTCCCCCCGCTTCTGGCACATGACGGCAAAAAGGTTACGAGTGAGCCTGGTAGGCCCGTTTTTCGCCCTCCCCAGGCACCAGAGGCTTTTTTGGGGCCTGGGGAAGGCAAAAATGGCCTCTCCCAACCCCCCAGAGGCCCTCTGGTGGCCGGAAATGGCCCGAAAATCAGCTGGCCGGCGTATGCATGCATGTTGGAGCTGAGCTAGGGCAACACTCACGTGCCCACAGATACGCCCACAGGTTCACCATCACGGCTATATATCATTTAACAAAGAGTCTGTCGAGTCTTCTTTCTTAAAAACCTCCAGGGATGAAGCACCCACAACTTCTGCTTAATTGTCCTCACTGTTAGGAAGTTTCTCCTTAATTCTAGGATGCTTCTCCCCTTGATTTGTTGCCATCCATTGTTTTTTGTCCTGCCCTCTGGTGCTTTGGAAAATACATTGCCCCCCCCCCCCCCCCACTCACTCTTAACAAGCATTGTTAGAGACCCCACACACCCACTTTCTGTTTCTGATGCTCCCTTCTGGGAGGAGGTTTTGAATTATTTCTAGCAGGACTATAATATAATATTATTATATGGTCATATAATAATACATGTGGGTATATGTTATCTCTCTCTCTCTCTCTCTCTCTCTCTCTCTCTGTCTCCTCCTATCTACCTACCTACCTACCAGGGGTGGGTCCTACTTACTTTTACTGCCGGTTTGCAGTGGGGCCACTGCACCCCAGAGTGGGCGGGATCTTAATTAGGGCTAATTTTGTGGGTATACGCACATGCGCAGAAGCATTTTGGTGACATTGGGGTCGATGGGCAGGGCCACCCGCCGGTTTTATTAATGGTTCTATAGAACCGGTGCGAACCGGGGGCAACCCACCACTGCTACCTACCTATCTACCTACCTATCTATCTATCTATCTATCTATCTTATATATATACCGTATTTCTCCAAAAAGACGACCCACCTTGAAAAAACCCGCCCACCCCGGAGTGCAGGGGATGGGACAAGGCACACAGCTAAAAAAATAAGCTAGGGTGGGGATGGGGGGGGTGGAGCTGCCCTATTTACTCGCACACCCCGACACCTGCCTCGCCTTCTTCTGCGGCCACTTGCCGCCACTCGCACGCATCGCCCCGGCCTCCCGTTTCGCCTTCAGATGTCTGCCGGAAGGCATCTGCAGCCGATAACAGAGCTCCGGCCAGGGCGACGCGTGCGAGTGGCAGCAAGGGGCTCCTGCTGGGCGGGGCTGTCAGTGCCACCGCCACGAGGTGAGTCAATAATTAGAACCCTCCAAAAAGAAGCCGATAACAGAGCTCCAGATCGATGTACGCACACACACGCACACACACACACATACATACGTTTATGTAGTGGAGATTGGAGGCAGTGGCCCTTTGAGAGCTGCATGCAACGGAATTTCATTTTAAAGTATGCCGATTAGTGTGCATTCAAAGGAGTCTTAAGACACGTACACCTTTGTGGTGGGTAGGGAGTCCGGCGTCCCCTTGTAGGTAGCTGGTTGACTGATGAAGCTGTGCTCTCTCTCTCTAGGGATGGTGTTCAGCCTCAACGTTGGCCTCTCTGACTTGCCCAACCGGGAAGGGAAGAAACCTGAGGAGAAAACCTATGCCCTGTTCATCGGGGACACTGTGTTGGTGGAAGAGGTGGGTGCAAAGGCAGCGAGAAGTGACGGGGAGATGTGACTGGTTGTTGCTGTTGCTGTTTGTTAGATCCGAAGTCGTGTCCGATCCATCGCGACCCCATGGACAACGTTCCTCCAGGCCTTCCTGTCCTCTACCATCCTCTGGAGTCCATTTAAGCTCATGCCGACTGCTTCAGTGACTCCATCCAGCCACCTTGTTCTCTGTCGTCCCTTTCTTCTTTTGCCCTCAATCTTTCCCAGCATTAGGCTCTTCTCCAGTGAGAAGAGCCTAATGCTCTGTTTAGCTAAACCAGTGGAGCCTGGTTTAGCTCAACAGACAGAAGCACTGTAATTTAACACCAGCTGCCTGCAATTAAAGTAAGATCGAATCTCGCCAGGCTCAAGGTTGACTCAGCCTTCCATCCTTTCTAAGGTAGGTAAATTGAGGACCCAGTTTGTGGGGGCAATAAGCTGACTTTGTATAAAATATACAAAAGTATGAAGGCTATTGCTTAACGCACTGTAAGCCGCCCTGAGTCTCCGGAGAAGGGCGGCATATAAATCAAATTTAAAAAAAAAAAATTCTTCCTTCTCATTAGGTGACCTGTTAGTACCCTGTTTCCCCGAAAATAAGACCTAACTGGAAAATAAGTCCTAGCATGATTTTTCAGGATGGTCGTAATATAAGCCCTACCCCCAAAATAAGCCCGAGTTAAGATTGTCAGCCTGATGGATGCATTTAGTACTGTATTTCCCCCCCAAATAAGACCTAACCAGAAAATAAGCCCTAATGCGCCTTTTGGAGCAAAAATTAATATAAGACCCGCTCTTATTTTTGGGAAAACATGGTTTTTGAGTTTCCTCTTCAGGATCTGGCCTTCTAAAGAGCAGTCAGGGTTGATCTCCTCTAGGACTGACCGGTTTGATCGCCTTGCAGTCCAAGGGACTCGCAGGAGTCTTCTCCAGCACCAGAGTTCAAAGGCCTCAATTCTTTGACGCTCAGCCTTTCTTATGGTCCAACTTTCACAGCCACACATTGCAACTGGGAAAACCATCGCCTTGACTATACGCACTTTTGTTGGCAAGGTGATGTCAGCAGGTGGAAAGTTTTGGAAAGTTTTGGCTTTGTTTCCAATGAAGGGGTTTCTCCTTGTCTTCAGTTAATAGTCTGCCCTGCAAAGACAGCAATTCCTCTATTGTTAAAGCCTAGGTTGAGGGACACATTCACACATTCCCTTATTCCAGGAGTGAAATCCAACAGGTTCTGACAGGTTCTGAAGAACCGGTAGTGGAAATTTTGAGGAGTTCGGAAAACCGGCAAATACCACCTCTGGCTGGCCCCAGAGTGGGGTGGGAATGGAGATTTTGCAGTCTCCTTCCCCTGCCATGTCCACCAAGCCACACCACGTCCACCAAGCCACGCCCACAGAACCGGTAGTAAAAAAAATTGAATCTCATCACTACCTTATTCCATATATTCCACACACAGGTAGTCCTTCACTTACGGCAGTTCGCTTAGTGACCGTTCGAAGTTTCAACGGCGCTGGGAGAAAAAGGGACTTTATATCCAGTTTTTACACTTAACGACAGTTGCAGGTTACGTGATCAACATTCCGATCCTTGGCAATTCGAATGTTGCTTGACTATATTTGGGACGGTTGCCATGTCCCTTGGGTCATGTAAATCCCTTTTTGCTACCTTCTGACGAGCAAAATCGACGGGAAAGCCAGATTCACGTAACAATGGTGTTACGAACATAACCGCGGTGATTCACTTAGCAACTGTGATCAGAGGAGGTCAGAAAAGGGTGCAAAATTCACTTGTCTGTCTCACTTAGCAACAGAAATTATGGGCTCAAGTGTGGTCCTAAATCGGGGACTACCTGTAATCTGTCTGGAATATTGTTTTAATCATCCTCTTTTAACGATCCCATAATTGGGGTGGGGGGTGGAGTCTGGGCAACTGAAGGGAGCTGAGTGTTTACTGGCTGGATGCCCTTCCTGTCACCAACACGGAGGTTTTTTTTCAACAGATGTATTCCCAGTGTGCCCAGAGAGAGAAATATCTGCCTCTATCTAGGACCCCCTAATACCACCAATAGGCTCCCACTGGCTGGTACGCTCTCATAGAGAGGGGCTCCTCCGGGTGCCGTCGACCAAACAGTGTCGACTGGCGGCCCCCAGGGGGAGAGCCTTCTCTGTGGGGGCACCCGCCATCTGGAACGAGCTCCCCCCGGAGATACGGAGGATCCCGGATCTGCGCACCTTCCGCCGTGCTCTTAAGACCTTTTTATTCCACCAGGCGGGCCTGGCCTAATTTTCTCCCTCTTTTTAAATAATTTTTTAATATTTTTTAACATTTTTAATATTTAAAGTTTAATTTGTTTTAAATTGATTGGGGTTTTGTCCAATCTGTCTGGGCCAAACTATTTAATTCGATTTTATTTCTGCTTTTTAAATTTTGTACGTATGTATTTTATTGTTGGCTGTTCACCGCCCTGAGTCCTTCGGGAGTAGGGCGGTATATAAATCAAGTAAAAGTAAAAGTAAAGACCATAACCGTGGTGATTCACTTAGCAACTGTGATAAGAACAGTCAAATTTCACCAGTCTGTCTCACTTAGCAACAGAAATTTTGGGCTCAAGTGTAGTCATAAATTGAGGACTACCTGTGATCTGTCTGGAATATTTTTTAAATCATCCTCTTTTAACGATCCCATAATTGGTGGGGTGGAGTTTGGGCAACTGAAGGGAGCTGAGTGTTTACTGGCCGGATGCCCTTCCTGTCACCAGAGCAGAGGTTTTTTCGGCAGATATATTCCAGTGTGCCCAGAGAGAGAAATATCTACCTGTACGTAACATTGAACAAACAGCCTCCTGATTGGGAGGCGAGAGCTCCACCTCTAGGCCACCGCACCAGTCTCTGGTATATTTTTTAATGAGTTCTAATATTACTTTCTGAGTGTTAGAGGAAGGAAGAAAAGTCAGAAATTAGTCTTTGAGATTTCGGGGGGGAAATTGGTGAAGTGGCAGCTGGAAAGCATCGAAGGCAGATTGTCCCCTTTCAGCAAATTCCACACACAAAAAAAAAACCCTTCCTGCTTTCTTTCTGTTTGTTCTGTGGTCGACTTAGTCCTCTACTTATGACCACAACTTAGCCCAGAATTTTATGTTGCTAACTGAGTTTTGCCCCATTTTACGACTGTTCTTGCCACCTTTGTGAAGTGAATCACTGCCGTTGTTAAAGCAGTAACACAGCTGTTCAGTGAATCTGACTTCCCCGTTGACTTTGCTTGTCAGAAGGTCGCAAAAGGGAATCACGCGGCCCGCAACGGTCGTAAGTGTGAAAAACAGTCAAAAGTCCCTTTTATCCGGTGCCGTTGTAACTTTGAACGGTCACTAAATAAATTGTAAGTCAAGGATTACCTGTATAAGGGCAAACGCTAATTCCAGCTGAGGGAGGAGAACCCGGTCTGTCGGGAAATCCAGCCTGCAGCTGTTTCTCTGCTATGTCTATGGAGGTTCTCCGTCATCCAGGTCACGATTGTTCCAAAAGGGCTTTTTTCAGGAGGCAACTGGACTGTCTGGTTTTCCTTTGAAGATGTTTTCCTTCTCATCCAAGGAGCTTCTTCAGCTCTGACTGGATGGTGGGGAATGGAAGGATTTATACTCCTTCCAGATGGTCATTTGCATCCTTTTAGAGAGTCGTTGAGGCCACTTGTAATCCAAAGGTGCTTTTTTCAGGAGGCAGCTGGACTGTCTGGTTTTCCTTTGAAGATGTTTCCTTCTCATCCAAGGAGCTTCTTCAGCTCTGACTGGATGGTGGGGAATGGAAGGATTTATACTCCTTCCAGATGGTCATTTGCATCCTTTTAGAGAGTCGTTGAGGCCACTTGTAATCCCAAAGGTGCTTTTTTCAGGAGGCAACTGGACTGTCTGGTTTTCCTTTGAAGATGTTTTCCTTCTCATCCAAGGAGCTTCTTCAGCTCTGACTGGATGGTGGGGAATGGAAGGATTTATACTCCTTCCAGATGGTCATTTGCATCCTTTTAGAGAGTCGTTGAGGCCACTTGTAATCCCAGAGGTGCTTTTTTCAGGAGGCAACTGGACTGCCTGGTTTTTCTTTGAAGATGTTTTCCTTCTCATCCAAGGAGCTTCTTCAGCTCTGACTGGATGGTGAGGAAGGGAAGGATTTATACTCCTTGCAGACAGCTGGTCATTTGCATCCTTTTAGAGAGTCACTGGCCGGGACGCAGTGGCTCAATAGCTAAGACGCTGAACTTGTCGATCGAAAGGTCGGCCGTTCAGCGGTTCGAATTTTTTGAAATGCAATTTATTTGAGAAGACCTCGAAACCTGACAGCTTCTTCAGCTCTGACCGGATGGTGGGGAATGGAAGGATTTATACTCCTTGCAGACAGCTGGTCATTTGCATCCTTTTAGAGAGAGTCACTGGCCGGGACGCAGTGGCTCAATAGCTAAGATGCTGAACTTGTCGATCGAAAGGTCGGCCGTTCAGCGGTTCGAATCCCTAATGCCACGTAACGGGGTGAGCTCCCGTTACTTGTCCCAGCTTCTGCCAGTCTAGCAGTTCGAAAGCACGTAAACAATGCGAGTAGAAAAATAGGGACCATCTTTGGTGGGAAGGTAACGGGGTTCCGTGCGCCTTTGGCGTTGAGGCATGCCGGTCACATGACCATGGAGACTTCTTCGGACAGCGCTGGCTCTTTGGCTTTGAAACAGAGATGAGCACCGCCCCCTAGAGTCGGAAACAACTGGCACATATATGCGAGGAGAACCTTTACCTTTAGAGAGTCGCTGAGGCCACCTGGAGGTTTATCTGTGTCCTCAGGGTCACCTGAGTGGTGCAAATGGGTTTCTCTGCTATATATATTTTTTTTTTAATCCTCTCAGGAAGGTCCAGCTACTCTCCTCACGTCTGTCAGAAAGAAGGTGAAGAACGTCAGCATTTTATTAAAGGTGAGTCCAAAACTCGACGGAGTCCAGAAAAAGCAGAAGAGCTTTGAAAGAACTTGACGAGGGGGGCAGGGGCCGAACAGATATGTCAGCTCTAGATTCCTTTCCCGTTTTTGGGGGGATGTCACATTTTCAGTTCTTAACTGGGTCACTCTCAACAGATAAGGGCTTCGTGGGTGTTTTACATTTTCAAACATCAGTTCAAAAAGGGCGTTTAAGAACCACGACGAGAACGTTTTTCCTAAAACTTGCCTTTTCGGCATGAAAAATGTCTACATTTTATGAGAAGTTTCTAATGAGGGCAGTCCTTGACTTAGGAACGGTCGCTTAGCAACTATTCAAAGATTTCTTTTCTTTCAGTACAAACATTTCATCTTTCATTAAACAGTGTGTCGTCTGGGTACAAACATTTTGTGCAATAACAAAGTTTACAACCATATTCATTATTTATATCTATTCTTAGATTAATATTAATATATAACATACCGATTGTATATAGCATTTTTCTTCTTAGCTTATTTAACTTTGTAATACATTTTCCATATTTCACTCCTCTGCTTTTATTTCTAATTTTCATATTTATTCTCTAACCATGGATAAAATAACTCTCATATACTATAATAGTCAGATTCTTCCTTTCCTTTAATTGCGAGTGTTAATCTATTCATTTCTGCACATACTAATATTTTCCTAATCACATTCTCATCCGTAGGGATCTCTTTGCTTTTCCAATTTTGTGCAAATACAATTCTAGCTGCAGTTATTACATGAATAATCAAGTATACATTTTCTTTACTGTAAGTTTCTGGTAAAATCTCCAACAAGAACAATTCAGGTTTAAGATCAATGTGTTGTTCTGTCATCTTCTCCAACCACATATGAATTTTTGCCCGGTATTTTTTTTGCTTCTACACATGTCTACCACATATGGTAATACGACCCCGGAACCATTCAAAGTTATGACGAGCCTCCCCAAGAGTACTTACAAACCAGTTTTGTAAAACTGGGCCCTCCCACGTGGTCTCATGGCCACATTTTGCGATGTTCTTGTCCAAAACCAGCCCCTAGTGAACCAGGACTTTGGCATTCACTTAATGACTGCCAGAAAACGGATCATGAAATCAAGCCGGTCACATGGGGTGATCTGCTTTGCGACCCTGACGGGCAGGCGTCACTACAGTCAGAAGTCAAGGACCATCTGTATTGCACAATATGTTTGGAAAGCAAAAAAATCTGCCCTTTTCAAACAAGATGTCCCTTATGTAATGTTTATGTCGTTTTTCTCCTTTTCGTCACAGAAAGAGGATGAGGAGGAAGAGGAAGAAGAAGATGATACGGAAGGAATCCTTGTGCGTGGTTCGCGGGTAGCCCTGCTGCCAGAAAGAACCCGGGTAAAGAAATTTAGATGGGTTGAGGGCAGAGGGGGGAGGGAGTTGTATCATGTATCTGAAAAAACTGTCTTCACTTGAGATATTGCTTAGCTCAGTGGTTGGGCCATACTTCCTCAAGCTTTTCCCCCCAACACACACACACAAAACACCACAACTGTTGGGACTATAACTCCCAGATTTCTCTGCCCGCCCAACAGCAGGCTAAGTGTTGTGGCCTGTCAGTCAGCAGCCGAATCAGATGAGGAGGAGGCGTGAAAGCCAGAGTCAGGATCAAGACAGTCTGAGAGCTCCGAGGGGGAAGAAGGAATGGAGGTGTCAGAGAGAAAGAGAGAGAGAGGCGGAGCCTGGGCCGTCCGTCAGCCCTCAGATGAGAGAGTCAACAGCCCCCATGTCTGGAAGTGGCCGATGAGGAAGAGGAGGAACAGCTGGGTCCAGTACCTGACGTGCAGATGCGCAGAAGGCAGAGGAGAGGAGAGCAGTGGAAATCTATGGACTGATCCTTGGGAAGGAAGAGCCACCACTGCTAGCGAAGCCCCACCCTAGTTCTGGGGATAAAAGGCAGAAGGCGGAGATGAATAGATGCGGCAGACAACTATTCATCTCCCTGCCGGACAGACTTGTTAGCCTGCGGTGAGAGAGATACTTTTTGCCGGGGCTGCTGGCGGTCCTAATAAAAGAATCATTGATTTAACTTCAGAGGGTTTCTCGTGTTTGGGGAGCTGGGTCACCGAGGTAGTAATTGGACGGAGAGAGGGATCTTCCGATGCTTTGTGAGCAGCAATCATTCCATCTTTCCAGAATGAACTGACGGCTGAAGAGAAACGCCGGGCACATCAGAGAGAGCTGGCCGCGCAGCTAAACGAAGAAGCCCGGAGACGCTTAACGGAACAAAAAGGGGAGCAGCAGATCCAGAAGTAAGAATTGTATGCGGGTGGGAGCAATAATGGGTTTCTCCTGTTTTCCAACCTGGGGGCCATGTCACATGCAGCCAAAGAGCTGCTCCTGGTCATACAGGACAAGAAAGCGTCTCTCTTTCCAAAAATAATTGAGCTGACCGATTAGAACGGAATATTTGTCGCTCAGGGTTGAACATTGGGATCCTTCATACTCTCTGAGACGGGTGGTTTACTTATAGATGTTTCATTACCTGACTAGATGACATTGTCACACTGATGACGTTACTTAGTTCGGTAATGAAACATCAGCAATACAGGTAGTCCTCAAGTTACAACAGTTCAGTTTTAGAGGAGTGAAATTCACATCTCAAGGGTAGGCAGCTATTTAAAAATGGGAGGCGTTATAGATTTTTTTTGAATTGGAAGAAGGAAATACAGGAGTTCAACTTATAACAGGAACCTTATAACCCTGAAGCTGGCCTGACCGAAGCCATTTTGATCGCTTCGGCGTTGCCAAGTTCATTTAGGGACCGTTCAAAGTTACAACGGCCCTGAAAAAAGGGACTGATGAGCGTTTTTCACATTTACAACCTTTGCTGCATCCCCACTGTTAAGGATATTGTTGTTGTGTTACCAACCAGCAGGGTGTAGAGCACAGAGAAACGTTGCTGAGAGCAATGAATAAGAGCTGTGCAAACTGGTTTATCAAAAGTTTACTTTATAGTGAAAAAACAATCTCATCGTCTTTAAATCAATCCAAGTCTTTGCCAGTTAAATCAGTCCAGTGATACAAAGATCTTCTTACCACACAAACAGTAGTTGGTTAGAATAACAAACTCACTCTGGTTCAGAAACCATGATGGTAGCAGATCCATCCAGCAATGATAGCACAATGGTAGCAACTCCACACACTATGGTAGCATATCATCAACTGCATACGTTACAGTACCTTTCTTAAATATGTTTACAACTAGTGATTATCTAATTACAGCACGACTCAGCATTACAATGAATCAGCAGTAAAACTTTGAAGTCACATAATACATATTCATATTAAAGTCACAGAACACATATATTGCCTGGACAACTTGTTAGGCTCAAACCATATCCTAACACCCACGATCATGGGATTCCCTTTTGCGAACTTCATGGGGAAACCAGATTCACTTCACAACTGGGTTACTAACTTATCAACCGCAGTGATTCACTTAACAGCCGAGGCAAGAAAGGTCGTAAAATGGGGCAAAACTCACTGAACAAATTAGGCTGTTGGGTTGAGCTCCGCGCTTGGCAGTTTGGTTGCAAACATTTCATCGCCATTCGAGGAGACATCGTCGATGCGTTTCGAGTTGTGCTCTTCTGTCAGAACACCCGTCTTTAAAAACCTTTTTATGAGATGCAAATTAGTCTGAATGTTGTTTGTTCGGCTATTTTTTGAGTCATGGTCTGTTCGATTGGCTGGCTGTTGTTGCTGGGCTATTGTTCTGTCCCCCTTCCCCACACAGACAAACACACAACCAGGCACACCTGCCAAGATTTTATTAAGCAATCAGACTAGAAACCCTTGCAGATAAGAGTTTTGGCAGTAAACTGCGGAATGCCTGCCAAGTCAGTTTTCACACACAGTAAGCAAGAGAGAGTTTATCCTCAGTCCGGTTCAGTAGCAAAAAGTAATCCACGAAGCAAGAGTTAGCCAAGGTCCAATCCAAATATGCACAAGCCAGATTTCAGGTAATGCGATGTGACTCTCAGGTTTTTTAACTTTGACCGTCACAAAGCCTGAAGAGCAATCACACCCACTTTTATTCCTTGTGGGGTGTGGCTCAGTGACTCAGCTCATTCTCTGGCCCTCCCACGCCTCTTTCGTTGCTGCGCACGCTTCTCCCTCCGATGCTGCCTGGGATCAAGCCAGGATTCATCATCCTCACTCCCTACCTGTTGTTCCGATATGCTTTCCTCCTGGTACATCCCAGGCTGTTCTTCTTGGCCTTCGGATGGAACCTGAGGCATTGCCAGAGAGGAGGGTCCTGGAGAGGGAGGCCTTATCAGTTCCTCCCCATCACCTTCTGAGTCCTCTTCCTCTGTTAAGACAGGCTCGGGAGTCGAGGTCACAACAGCTATAGTTAAGTACCTTCTGTGTGATGCAGATTAGGATCAGATGGATCACTGAACAAATGTCTCATTTAACAACAGAAATTTTGGGCTCAATTGTGATTGTCAGTTGAGGACTATCTGTACAACCACTAAGCATAAGAGCACCAAGGGCCCCCATACGTGAGTTTGCTTGCCTCTCTGCAAGCCATTGTTCTGACCTAGGCTCCCTTAAAAAGCATGAAGCAGAGTCTTGGTCTTGGCAAAACCCCTTTTATTTACACGACTGTGAATTCCTCTCATTCGCAGTCAGCAAGTCTTGGCAAACAGTCTTTCAGAGGAATATTTATCAACACAAACCTTATCTCGCTTGGAAAGCTGCCAGATAACTAATTTCCAAATGCAGTGAAAGGCAAAACTTGGCACAGAGTCTCTTAGAGTCACAAACAGAACTTTTCACTCTTAAACCGACCGATCGACCGAATTGTTTCCTGCAAAAGCCCACTCCCTGTTCACTTCTCTTTTGTTTCCTATGGGAGGGGCCAATCACCTCCAAGGTGTGGCTTTACTCCCAAGTCGACCCTGCTTCCTTAGTTGTCTTTTGGCAGCTCTGCGCATGCGCACACTGGGAACAGGCTTCAGCTGTTCCTCTGCCTCGCTGCTTTCTAGTTCCCTCTCTACCTCCGACGCAGGGCCCTTGTCCGAGCTTTCTCCAGCCCCCAGGACTGGCCCAAGTTCCTCCCCAACCTCCTCACTGTCTGACTCTGCTGCCAGCTCCGCTGGCCGCCGGCGGGCCACAACAGCCATGTTCCCTGAGGTCTGTAGGAGATGTCTGGGAACCTTCTACCCTGTTAGATTTTTTTTTATTCTTTCTGCTTCTTCGCAGAGCCCGCAAGTCAAACGTGTCCTATAAGAACCCGTCTCTGATGCCCAAAGAACCGTACATTCGGGAGATGAAGATTTACATCGACAAGAAGTACGAGACTGTCATCATGCCCGTTTTCGGCATTGCTACTCCATTCCACATCGCTACCATCAAGGTAAACGAGGACTTCCGTTCCTTGGGCTAGAGTGGGAAAGGGAGGCTTACCCCTCAAGTTTTAGGAAGGTGCGATCCAGGAGAATTAGGAGCAGGGAATGGCTTCGAAAGGGAAACGGCTGAAACGTGATTGTTGTGATGCCCAAGAAAAAAAAGGATAAGCAAAGGTTATTTCTTTGTGTATATATATCTAGATCTATCTATATCTATCTATCTATCTATCTATCTATCTATCTATCTATCTATCTATCTATCTATCTATCTATCTATCTATCATCTATCCATCATCAATCCATCATCTATCCACCTATCTATCTATCTATCTGTCTATCTATCTATCTGTCTATCTATCTATCTATCTATCATCTATCCATCATCAATCCATCATCTATCCACTATCTATCTATCTATCTGTCTATCTATCTATCTGTCTATCTATCTATATAGAGAGAGTATATGTATATATATAGATAGATAGATAGATAGATAGATAGTTTGGAGAACCAACAAATACCACCTCTGGCTGGCCCGAGAGTGGGGTGGGAATGGAGATTTAGCAATATATCCTTCTGTTTGTGATCTTGGGAAGAGGGCTGGGCATAGAAAGGGCCACCCTGTCATTGGAGGGGGAGGAGACCTCAGATGCTTCAGATTGTGCTGCAGGGCAGAAATTCAGCAGATTCTGACAGGTTCTGGAGAACCGGTAGTGGAAATTTTGAGTAGTTTGGAGAACCAGCAAATACCATCTCTGGCTGGCCCGAGTGGGGTGGGAAGGAAGATTTTGCAATATCCTTCCCCCCAGGAGTGGGGAGGGAATGGGGATTTTGCAGGATCCTTGCCTGGAGTGGAGTGGGAATGGCGATTTTGCAGGAGCCGTCCCCTGCCACGCCCAACAAGCCACGCCCACAGAACCAGTACTAAAAAAAATTGAATTCCACCATTGGTGTGCTCCCTCCTCTGGAGGAGAAGAGGGGAATCAACCTATTCTCTAAAACAGGGGTGTCAAACTCGATTTCATTGAGGGTCGCATCAGGGTTGGCTTGGGGGCGTGACCAGGGGGCGTGTCCAATGTCCAATTGACATTAGGGGCACAGGGGTGTGGCCGGGTTGGGCGTAGCAATATTCACGTCACTCGTGTCGTGGCCTAGGCACTCTGCCAGCGAAAATGGGCTTCCAAGCTCCGTTTTTGGCTGGGATGGCCTCCTGCAGCCATCTGCCAGCAAAACGGAGCTCGGGAGGGCCGCATGCAACCCTCGCGAGCTCCGTTTTTTGCTGGGACAGCCTCCTGCAGCCCTCTGCCAGCGAAGGGCTCCATTTTCGCTGGCAGAGGCACCACGGGCTGGTCCTTTACTGTTTCCAGGGCAGCCCCTCGGGCCAGATTTAAGCACCCCACAGGTCTGATCCAGCCCACGGAGCTTGAGTTTGACACCCCTGCTCTAAAGCACCCGAGGGCAGGACAAAAAAGCAATGGATGAAAACTAATCAAGGATAGAAGCAATCTGGAACTAAGGAGAAATTTCCTGACAGTGAACACAATTATTCAATGGAATGGCTTTCCTCCAGAAATTCTGGGAGCTCTATCACTGGACGTTTTTAAGAAGAGATTGGACAGCCATTTATCCAGAACGTTATAGGGTCTTCTGCTTGAACAGGGGGTTGGACTAGAAGACCTCAAAGAGCCATTCCAAGTGTTGTGATTGTTTGTTATTGTGGTTTTCTCATGCAGAACATCAGCATGTCGGTAGAAGGTGATTACACTTACCTGAGGATCAACTTTTACTGTCCAGGCAGTGCCTTGGGTCGCAACGAGGGCAACATCTTTCCTAACCCAGAAGCCACTTTTGTAAAAGAAATGTGAGTTAATGCCTTCCCGGGCAATTGCGATTAGGAAGGTTCTTACAATGATGGCAGTTTGTGTGTTTCTACCTGGACTGCAGGGCTGGTATTCTTGAGTTGATTGTCTTGAGTTAGAGCCCATGCCTTGATGAGAAACCAGAGGCCTTCTTGGATATTGTGGATCTAATGAATGGAAATTCCTGAAGGTCCAGAGTTTAGGTAGTCTTCCTCCCCCTCCTTCATGCTCCTAACATAACAGGGGCAGCTTCATTAGCTTCGGAGAAATGTGGGGAGGAGCAGGCCGAGTCAGCCCAGGGCCTTTCAGGATTGGGACAGCTTGTTAGCAGGGAGGAATGGGGGCAGGATGACCGAGAGAGGGCAAGCAGTGGACGTGAGGAGCGACAGAGCTCAGGCGATGAGCAAGGACCGCCCCCTCCTGATCCCCAAGCATGGAGAGTGGAGAGAAGGCAGAAACAGCGCAGGCTGACCCGACTACTTGGGAGGAGAGAGCCCCACCCCTCTTCACAAGGCACACCTGGGGACTGAGATTTAAGGAGACTCTGTGGGGAGGGGCATTTGTCAGGAACAGACCCTGAATCGGTAGAGTTTGGTGTGCCGGTGCAGACATTTGGAGTTTGCAGGACTGCTTGCTTCTTCCTTACTTCATGGACTCAGTATCTTGTTCCTGACTTTGTGGACTCATTGTTTGTTTCGTTGACTCCTTTCCCTGTTCCTTTGATTTGCTGGACTGGGCACAGCCAGAGGCTGCCGTGTGTGTGTGTGTGCATGTGCGTGCGTGCTTTGCTCTGGGACTTGCCAAGAACGTGGGAGCGTTCAAGGGGAGATTTGGAGCATTAAAGGGGAGTTTGAACTCTCAGCTGGCTGTGTGACCTTCGTGCCTTGTCCCAGGTCATCACATTCCGTGTCATCACTGGTTGCTTGCTAATGCTAACGCTGCTCTTCCTTCAGAACATACCGAGCATCCAACATAAAAACGCCTGGGGAGCAGATGGTCCCAGCGCTCAACCTCCAGAATGCCTTCCGTATTATCAAGGAGGTGCAGAAGCGTTATAAAACCCGGGAAGCTGAGGAGAAAGAAAAGGAGGTGAGCCAAGTTTCCAGGCAAGCATCTCCCAAAGATGGCTAGAGAAATCGAAGCACGTTTGGGGAGATGTTTGCTGAGGTCAACAACCAGGAAAGGGCACCTGTAGAAGACACACAGGCTCCGTGAGCAGAAGCAGTTGAACCTTTTTCTTTTTCTGCAGGGAATTGTCAAACAAGACTCTCTGGTGATCAACCTCAACCGCAGCAATCCAAAACTGAAGGACCTCTACATCCGTCCCAACATCGCCCAGAAGCGGATGCAGGGGTCACTGGAAGCTCATGTCAACGGTAATTGCGAGATGCACGGAGCTGTGCCTCTGGGAAGGACCTCCACTTAGACTTTTTCAGGCCAGGTAGCTCAAAAGCAGAACATTGAAAGAGGTTCCTCTGGGCTTCACCACCCCGTCCCTGGAATTTTGCCCAACCAGCCCAAGATTGTGTCTTCCATATTTCTATGCCCGAGAGGTGCTTTGGCTCTGGCTTAATGACACTGGAGATGTCTCTGCTCCAGTGGTTCGAGTCCCAGCACTGCGTGGCAGGGTGAGCTCCCGTCACTCACCTCGGCTTCACCTAGCAGTTCGAAAGCATGTTCTATGCAAGTAGATAAATAGCACTTGGGTGGGGAGACGAGCTGGTGCTCTGTGCAGGCAGTCAGATTCCTGCTGGCTTCTGAACCTTCCCGATTTGCGACACCCGTTTGCGAGGCAACTCCGGTCAAGGGATGACGCCACAGGAAGAGACACTTTTCTTTCTTTCTGGTGTGAAGCTATCTTGCCCTGCTGTGGCACATCTTGGGAAGCGTGCAAACGTGTCCCACAACAGAGCTAGTCAGTTGGCAGCCAAACCACTACTCTGCATTGGCTTTGTAGTTTCCTGGCTAATGGAACAACGCCATGCTCTAAATAAAATAAATAAAAATGAATTTCCATGCCTGGGGAGGTTCTGCTGGCATTTCCAGCAGAACCTCCAACCCAGATTGGCCTTTGCCCCTCATTGCAGCTTTTCCTCAACAGGCTTCCGTTTCACCTCCGTGCGGGGAGACAAAGTGGACATCCTGTACAACAACATCAAACATGCCGTGTTCCAGCCCTGCGATGGGGAGATGATCATCGTGCTTCACTTCCATTTGAAGGTATCCTTGCGCCTCGGAGCGGGTGTGTCAGCACTTCAAGCTGCATTTACTCTAGTGCTGACATAAGAAGGAGAAGCGGAGGCATCTGGAAAGGGACGTTTGACTTTTCACCTACTTATTTTCCCTGGAGATAATATCCCCTAGGAGATGGGATGGGAGGGGGGGAAATTCCTTTGAGCTGGAGCAGTAGATTAGGGGTAGAGTGACTTGGAAGATGGCCAATGAGTGCAGGGGAGTGGGGAACGGAAAGGGAGGGTTTTGGGTCTGGAAGTCAGTGTTGGCTACGATGGAGTAGGAATTAGAAGGCCGTGCTTAATAAATGGGAGGGTTTTTTTTCCAAAGACTTTGTTTGAAATGCAATTTATTTGAGACGACCTCGAAACCTGACAGGGTGGAGGGTTAAGAAGATCCTCACAGGTGGAAACAGGTAGCAAGGACAGACGGGGCCCTCGGTTTTCTCCATTAACACGACCTGTTGCATTTGAACTTCCTGCAAGCCCATGCTTAGTTGTTTGCAATGTTGTGCCAATCCTGAAAATGATGGGTGTATCTCCTGCCTAAACACAGCCTCATCTTGAGGAGAAGCTTGGCCCATCATTTACGGTCGGGGAAAAGCCATTTAAGCCCTGTTTGCTGCTCTCCTTGTTACCAATAAACGAGAATATTTGTAGCTCAGGGTTGAAAGGAGGGATCCTTGATGCTCTCTGAGCTTGGTTGTTTTCAGGCAGACGTTTCATGACCCAAACTAGATAACATCATCAGTGCTAGTGTTCACTATACCTAGTGTATAACTAGCACTGATAATATTACCTAGTTTGGTAATGAAACGTCTGCCAGAAAAGAACCAAGCTCAAAGAGCACCAATGTTGTGGCCCGCCAGCAGCTAGAAGAGCTGGCAGCAGCTTCAGACAGTGAGGAGGTTGGGGAGGTACATGGAGTCTGGGGAAGGCTCGGACGAGGGCTCTTGAGTTCGAGGCAGAGAGGGGGCCAAGGCCATCTGGTAGTTCTTTGCTGCCTACGGAGTCTGACATCAGCGAGGCAGAAGAACAGCGGGAGCCTGTTCCCAGTGTGCGCATGCGCAGAGCTGCCAGAAGACAAGAACAATTAAGAAAACAGGGTCGACTTGGGAGTAAGGTTTGGAGATGATTGGTCCCTCCCATAAGACATAAAAGAGGAGCGAACGGGACGTGAGCTTTTGCAGGAAGCAATTAGTTCATCTGGTCGGTTAAAGCTTTGGAAAGTTCTGTTTGACTCTGTGCTAAGTTTGGCCTTGCCCTGCATGTAGCAATTAGTTCTCTGGCAGCATTCCAAGGGAGATAAGGTGGGTGTTTATAAACATTCCCCTGATAGACTGTTTGAGAAGCCTTTCGGACTGGGAATGACAATAATTCACAGCTGTATGAATAAAAGAAGGTTTGCCAGGACTAAGATTGTGCTGTATACTTTCTAAGGAAGCCTAGGTCAGAACAACCAAGGAGATCTTATTCACACACACACACACACACACACACACACACACACACACACACCAATGTCCAGTAGAAGATTACTCCCACTCTTACCTAAGCACAGACTTTCCGTACTATAATTCTGCTCAGACCTGAAGCTTTTTATCTGTTCCCACTCTGCCCTCCAGAATGCTATCATGTTCGGGAAGAAACGCCACACGGACGTACAATTTTACACGGAGGTGGGCGAAATCACCACCGATTTGGGCAAGCACCAGCACATGCACGATCGGGACGACCTCTACGCTGAGCAGGTGAGGGGAGAGGCTGCTTGAAGCTCTGGGGGGGAACAGGGAGAGCCAGAAAGCTGGGAGACCAGTTGGGGGCCATGTTGACTGACTGATCCTCTTCTCTGCAGATGGAACGGGAGATGAGACACAAGCTGAAAACAGCCTTCAAGAATTTCATTGAGAAGGTAGAAGCCCTAACCAAGGAGGAATTGGAATTCGAGGTTCCTTTCCGAGAGCTGGGGTAAGGGCCATCGGTGATCTGGTAGCGTTTGTTTGAGTCCTGAAAGAGGATAGATAGGTGGATGGATGGATGGATGGATAGATGATAGATAGATAGATAGATAGATAGATAGATAGATAGATAGATAGATAGATGATAGAGTTCACCTGAGAAAGAGAAAGGGTGTGCAGGCTTCAAGGCATGTTGAGATGGGTGATAGGTAGCTAGGTATAGATCAGGGGTGAAAATAAGACAGGGTCTTATATTAATTTTTGCTCCAAAAGATGCATTAGAGCTTATTTTAGGGAAAATACGGTACTAAATGCACCTATCTGGCTGACAATCTTAACTGGGGCTTATTTTGGGGGTAGGGCTTATATTACGAGCATCCTGAAAAATCATGCTAGGGCTTATTTTCCAGTTGGGTCTTATTTTCGGGGAAACGGTGTATGTGTATGTGTATTTATATATATTTATATATATATATATACACAAACACACACACAAACATACATACATACATACATATATACATACATACATACATACATAATAGGTAAATAGATATAGATAGATGGATAATAGATAGTAGAACTCATGTACTTATTTTGGGGGGCCAAAAGAAAATAAGATCCTGTCTTATTTTCGGGAAAATATCTATCAATATGGTAGGGCTAGTCTCTGATTTCTTTGGAAATTTTATGTACATCTTTCCTATAAGGGGATTATCACTGTCTGCCCTTTTGTCTCCCTCATCTTATGTGAAAGGTTCAATGGCGCCCCCTACCGAAGCACCTGCCTGCTCCAACCAACCAGCAGTGCCCTGGTGAATTGTACTGAATGGGTGAGTGTGCGTTTGCTCGGAAGAGGCAGGATATAAAGGGATGGTCTCGGGGGAGTGGGGTTGGATCTGGCTCTCAGAGGTTAGAAAGCTGCAATTCTGACAAACTGGCAGGAAATGCCCTACCACCCACAAAGAGGAATTGGTTCCTAGGCCTTCTCAAATCCTCATGTGCCTATCATCTCTTAATCTGCATTCCCGTTAAGTGGTACTTACTGACAGTTGTCTTCAATATGCTAAGATTATGGTAACATGGTAGGAGATGGTGGCTCTTGTGGCTAGGACGCTGAGGTGGAGATTATAGCAAGACCGTGTTTGAGACCCAAGTGCTATCATTGGGCAGGGTTGAGCTCCCGTCCTTTGCTCCAGCTCATGCCGGGAATATGAAAAGAGCCCGAAACTTGGTCTCCCCGGGCAACGGTGATCTCCCGGCTAATCCTTTCAACCGGGAGTGCCTCAAGAGCTTCTGACACACGCGCGATGCAATCGTAGCATGTTCAAGATTTGAGAAGAAAAATCTGTGACCATTGTAGACTAGGTCAAAGGTCTCCAAACTTGGCAATATTAAGACTTGTGGACTTCAAGTCCCAGAATTCCTCAGCCAGCCATGTCCTGCTGGGAGTTGAAGTCCATAAAAGTCTTAAAGTTGCCAAGTTTGGAGACCCCTGGTCTAGGGCATCGCTCCCATACTATCCAATATCTCAAAAGGTTTGGAAGACCAATCGGATTTCCCTCCCTTCCCTGCAGCCTCCATTTGTGGTAACGCTGGACGAGGTGGAGCTGATTCATTTTGAGCGTGTGCAGTTCCACCTGAAGAACTTCGACATGGTCATCGTTTACAAGGACTACAGCAAGAAGGTCACGATGATTAACGCCATTCCCGTGGCTTCGCTCGACCCCATCAAAGAGTGGCTCAAGTGAGTATGGACACAGGCAGCATATCCTTTGCCTTGGTAAAATTTCCCCTGACTGGTAATTGTTGAAGTGTTAAGAGACCTTCAAAGTCGCTTCCAACCCCCATGAGGTTTATCATCTTCATGGCATCAGTCCAGACCAGCGATCACCAACTGGTAGTCCGTGGACCACTGGTGGTCCGCGAGAAAATTTTGGTGGTGACGCAGAAAAATTATTTGCATTTTTTTATATTGCACTAAATCAGGGGTCCTCAAACTACGGCCCCTGGGCCGGATATGTGCAATGAATGTTTGTGTTGCTGCAGAGAGTCTTCCCCCTTCGGGGTCTTTTTGTGTGGGTTGGAGTGGGGCAGAAATTCCGACTTGGGGTCTGCTTCGGCCTCCTGGTGCGGGACTTTGGGCGAAGGCTAGAAGGAAGTGCCGCTGGTGGCAAGGAGCCAGAGGGCTTTACTCCAGTGGGACTGCATCATGGTCTGGAACTAGCTGACCATCTTGGCCCACGGTATCAGGGTGCTAATTAATCCCATTTTGCTTTTGGATAATCGCACCTTGATTTAGAGACGTGGATCGCGACTTTTCCCTTGAAGCATACTTAAGAAAATAAACCCCGAAGATATATTTTTCTAAGAAAAACTCATTTATTTGTTATAAAGAAAATAAAACATCTCACGATTTAAATTAGTTACATTTTGGCAACGTTCCTGCCGGCCACCTCTCTGCGGCCGGACCTCTTGGCAGGAGAACAAAGAAAAATAGAAGAAAAGTGAAGGAATGTGGACATGCGCAGTTAGCTTACTGATAAGAAACTTGGCAAGCTATGGAAAGTCTGAATGTCCAAAAATATGAGCTCATTTGGTAAATATAGAAATGTAGTGACACGCTAAGCCTCTAGGCACTAGTACCTGGCCTTGCACTCCTACAGGTCTTCCGTCTGCTTGGAAAGCCTATGCTCTTAGTCCTCAGTGAGGTGCTTCTGCTGAGCCGCCTTCTCGGTCAGATCCAATTTGAACTTAGCCAGCTGTTTTGCCAACTCTTTCTCGTGGTGGCTGCTTAGCTCCAACAACTGCTTCCTGTTGGGGCCCTAAGGAGCCCGGGCGGGCAGGCAAGGAGTGGCTTGCAGGGGAGGGGTGAGTTGAGGCCGGCGAGGCGCCTCTCGATGTGAGTGACATCAAGTTGGCCACGCCCACCCAGCCGGTCATTAGGCAGATCATATTTGTGGTCCTTGGGATTTAAAATTATGAATTTAGTGGTCCCTGAGATCTGAAAGGTTGGGGACCCCTAGTCCAGACTATCTGAGGAACCATCTCATCCCAATGGGAGTGACCCCCCCACCTGTGTTAACAGAAAGGGCATATTGTAGACCCCATCAAGTCAAGGAATTTCAGCTGATAGGGTCCAGGAGAAGAGTTTTTCTGCCATGTTTCCTGCCCTCTGGAACATTGTACTCCCCAAGGTAGGATTCGCACCCACCCTTCTGACGTTCCTCAAGGGCTGAACACCTGGCTCTGCCAGCCTGGCCTGGGGCCCCAATAGGGGTACACCACCCTGGAGGTGGCTATCAGATTACCAGAAGAACCTCATGTTTCCCCACGTACTTTGTGTTCCATTCCCCTCATTTTTCAATTGTAAATTATCATTGCTTGTTTATTTAAATCTGTTTAATCGCCTGTCTTAGCACAGGACAACTCTGGGTGGCCATAAAATGATAGTTTTATCATTGTAATGTTTACTGGTTTTTAATGTTTGCAAGTGGCCAAGAGTCATTCCCCTAGATAAGATGGGCAGCACACAAATCAAATTGTGACACTGGTGGATTTTGTCACAAATTCCAGTGAATTTGTGGCAAAAGGGGACCCCAGAGGTGATTTTTCAAGAGACAACTGGACTGTCTGGTTTTTCTTTGAAGATGTTTTGCTTCTCATTCAAGAAGCTTCTTCAGCTCTGCCTGGATGGTGGGGCATGGAAGGATTTATGTTGCTTGCAATCATCTGATCATTTGCATTCTTTTAGAGAGTCCATGAGGCCACCTGGAGGTTTAGCTGTGTCCTCAGGGTCGCCTGAGTAGTGCAAATGGGTGTGGAGCCTTCTTGGAACTTGTCAGAGTTTCTTACAAAAATCAAATCCAGAAGCCCAGACAGATAAACTGATTCGGCAGGATTCATTAACTTCTTTATACACATAGTAACAGATAAAAGTATTTACAATACCAGTAGTTGATTCTTCTTCAACATAATAGGAGTTACAACACAAGGCAGGAGAGAACAGTTTCATTTTCAGCAGAGTAGACAGTATACACACAGTGGTTTCAGTCTTTTCTGCACAGAATCAGAAGCTGCAGACTAAGACACTTCCTGGCTCCAGTCTGTCTCAGCTCCCAATTGGCTGACTTAGTTGCTATGCCTATTCATTGGCTGACCTTGTTACCATGTCTTCCCAGTCATGAATATTCTGACAGAACTGCTGAAAGGGTTCCTGTAGTCGGAATTTTTTGCTGGAAATCCATTCATACTCGCGCATCATTCATCGCAAAATACATAGTTAAATGTCTATGGAGATTTCCCAGTCATGCAGGTCACGATTGTCCCAAAGGTGCTTTTTCAAGAGACAACTGGACTTGCTTGTTTTTCATAGAAGACATCCAGTTGCCTCTTCACAAAGCATCTTTGGGACACGACTGACCTGGATCACTGAGAATCTCCATAGTCATTGACAAAAAGGATATTTTAGATAATACAAAAAAATGCTTGTTCTTCTCAAAGGCAATGTTTCTACTGAAGTGTCCATGTTACTGTTCTTCCAGTGCCAGTTAAAAATCCAAGAGGAGTAGTTACACCCTTACTAGTTTGCGTTTAGCACAGAAGTGAAGCACGTTTGTGTCTGGCTTTGTGAACGGAGCTAATTTTGAGAAGAAGCGGGTGTGGGAAAAGCTATATACATTCATCTCTTCCTTCCTTTTTCATTTGCAATCAGCTCTTGTGACATTAAATACACCGAAGGGGTACAATCCCTCAACTGGACCAAAATCATGAAAACAATTGTGGATGACCCAGAAGGCTTTTTTGAGCAAGGTGGCTGGTCGTTCCTTGAGCCAGAGGGAGAGGTATGCTGGATGAACCAACCTGGGTAGAAGGGAGTTGGGGAAATCCAAAGACACATACATCCCAGCACATTCACTTTCTTTGAAAGGTAGAGGGGTGTCAGTGCCAGAGATTGAAAGAATGATTTGAGGATGGGGAAACTTCTGTTGGCTTGGATTGATTGATGGGTTGGGTTGGGTTGGGTTGAGTTGAGTTGAGTTGGTTGGGTTGGGTTGGGTTGGGTTGGGTTGAGTTGAGTTGGTAGGGTTGGGTTGGGTTGGGTTGAGTGGGTTGGGTTGGGTTGAATTGGCTTGGATTGAATTGGGTTGGGTTGGGTTGGGATGTTAGGTGTGTGGTGTGTGGAGTGGTGTGGTGTAGTGTGTTATATAATGTAATATATTTTTATAGTGTATGGAGATAGCATTGCAGGACATTTGTCTAACAAATCTAGAATTCTAGCATGCCTTCCTCAGCCTCAGGCATACCTCTTTCATTAGGGTCCTAAATCTGTAAATAAATATATATATGTTGTCTTCCATTAATAGATTGGAATTGTTCAGATTCTTATAATATAGTGTTGGATTTTGAACCCAGAGATGGGAACAATCACTGTCCAGTACTAAGCCACCAAACTCATAAAGGAGTTCGACCTGAATGTCTGGCCTTCCTTAAGAGACGCCATTCCTCTCCCCCTTTCCTTCCCAGGGAAGTGATGCTGAAGCTGGGGAATCTGAGTCCGAAATAGAGGACGAGACCTTCAACCCTTCCGAGGAAGAGTATGAAGATGAGGAGGAGGACAGCGATGAAGACTATTCTTCAGAGGCAGAAGAATCAGGTGAGGAAAGAAGGAGGGTCACTCTGGACTTCTCTGGAGGATTTCTTTCCTTGTTATGTAAGCTTTCTCTTCTCTCTCTCTCTCTCTCTCTCCCTCTCCCTCTCACCCTCCCCTTTCCCACTCTCCCCCTTTCCTTCTACCTCTCTCCCGCTCTCTGTTCCTTCCCCTCTCTCCCTCCCTCTTTCTCCCTCTCTATCCCTCCCCCTCTTTCTCTCTTCCTCTCCCTCCCTCTTCCCCCCCTTTCCTTCTCCCTCTTCTCTCTCTCCCGCTCTCTATTCTTTTCTCCCTCTCCCTCCCTCCCTTTTTCTCCCCTTTTCTCCTTCCTCCTCTTTCTCTCTTCCTCTCCCTCCTTCTCTTCCCTCTCTCCCTCCCTCTTCCTTCCCCTCTCTCTTTCCCTCCCCTTTCCCCTCCCTCTCCCCTTCTCTCTCCCTCCCTTTTCTCCTCACTCTCGCTCTCCTCCGTCCTCTTTCCTCCCCTCGCTCTCCCTCTCCCTCTTGCTCCTTCAAGAGGTGTATAATCCTGAGTCTTTTCTTCTCTTTCACAGACTACTCCAAAGAGTCCCTGGGCAGCGAGGAAGAGAGCGGGAAAGATTGGGACGAACTGGAAGAAGAAGCACGGAAAGGTAAGCATCCTTCCCTCTGTTGGAAACCTCTCGGGACAAACCTGAGCTTGTGAAGCTGCTTTGAGGCCGATTTTTAGTTATTTTTTTCATCCCTCCATTCATTCATTCATTTATTCATTCATTTATTCATTCATTCAATTTATCTGGCTGCTCACCTCAAACATTGACTCTGTTTTCTCGACACAGGGAAGGGAAAATTAAACTCGGGCTTGTGGCTTCAGCCAATCCAGAAATCGGTAGCACGAGTAGATCTGGGTGCATCTCAATACGGCCATTTGACAGTGCCACTTTACAATTCATTGATTGCCTGTGGGTTTCTGAGTGGAATTCAGGGCCTGGGTTATCACCATCCTGGCACAAGGCCAAGTACCATATTTTTCAGAGTATAAGACGCTCCAGACTATAAGACACACCTACCTACAAGAAAAAAAATCTGCCTTTGCCTTTGCCCAACATCCTTCTGGGCCATTCGCCGCTACCACAGCCCATCCGTCGTGGTCTGTACACCATGGCCCATACTCCGCCGCCTGTTTGCCACTACCACGGCCTGTTCAGTGCAGCCCATTCGCCACCGCCCATTTGCCGCCACTCATTTGCCACCGCCGCAGCCCGTTCACCACCACCACGGCCCATTTAGCGCAGCTCATTCACCGCCACCAATCCCTGCTGCCTGGAACTGGCTGAAAATGCGATGCGCAGAGACCGAAAATAGCCAAAGAGTGGTGGTGGGCGGGGCTACATTTGATGTATAAGACGCCCCCAAATTTTCACCCTCTTTTAGGGGGGGAAATACATCTTATGCTCCGAAAAGTACGCTACTTGTGGACCTCCTCTCCCCAAACCCGTCAGTCAATCCAATAAAATCTGAGAGTTAGCATGCTGTAGGTCCATTCTCTTAAGCCAGGGGTGGACAATTAATTTTTCCAAGGAGCCACATGCGAAACTTTTGGACTGTTTTGGAGAAACGGACCAATAGGGCAGTTACCGCAGGCCAGACAGGGGTAGCCAAAGGGCCAGATAGTGGCCCGGGAGCCAAAGAATACCCAGGTCTGTCTTAAGCAGTGCCACCTTGGGATATGCAACAGACCATCTTCCTCTGCGACTGCATTGGGCCTCATCCAAAGGGTCCCGATCCTGTGGGCCTTGCATAAGGCTTTTCGGCCAGGCATTGGCAGGAATCAAAACTCGGGATTCTTTTGATCGTTGTGTTGGCTGATGCAGTTTGTACCATGAACCTTGCTATATTTATGACAGTTCAATTTTAGCATTCTGTAATTGAACACCGCTTCAGAGTCGTTTTGCGTGGGCAGCCGTGCAAATCAAATCAGAGAGACGGTCTTCATTCACCGGCGCGGGTTCGCAATGAATGAATAGAATATTCGTCCATCATATAGCATGAAGAGAACTGCCAAAGAGCCAACAGTAAACAGCCCAACCAAAGAAACTCTTTAAGACTGCCCCCCACCCACACCGACAGGCAAGACACCAGAATATAAACTGACAGCAAACAGCACTCCTTACCAGCATTGATAATGTTGCCTAGTTAGGCTAATGAAACGTCTACAAGAAAACAAGCAAGCTCAGAGACCACCAAGGACCCCTCCTGTATAGAATAGGTAAAGGTAAAGGTTCCCCTCGCACATATGTGCTACTCGTTCCCGACTCTAGGGGGTGGTGCTCATCTCCGTTTCAAAGCCGAAGAGTCAGCGCTATCCAAAGACGTCTCCGTGGTCATGTGGCCGGCATGACTTAACGCCAAAGGCGCACGGAACGCTGTTATACTTCCCACCAAAGGTGGTCCCTATTTTTCTACTTGCATTTTTTAGGTGCTTTCGAACTGCTAGGTTGGCAGAAGCTGGGATAAGTCACGGGAGCTCACCCCGTTACGCGGCACTAGGGATTCGAACCGCTGAACTGCCGACCTTCCGATCAACAAGCTCAGCCTCTTAGCCGCTGAGCCATCGCGTCCTGTATAGAATAGAATAACATAATTGGAAGGGACTTTCTAGGTCAGGGATGTCGGATTCAAACTCGCGTCATCACGGTATCATCATGTGTTGTATTGCAACTTTTCCCCCTCGCTAAACCATGGGGGTGGCCAGTGCATGACATATCTGGCCCGTGGTCTGCGAGTGTGACAGCCCTCTTCTAGGTCTTCTAGTCCAGCCACCTGCTCAAGGAGGAGACCCTATACCATTTCAGACAAATTATCCAATCTCTTCTTGAAACCTTCTAGTGTTGGAGCACCCACAAGTTCTGGTGGCATGTTGTTCCACTGGTTAATTGTTCTCACTGTCAGGAAATTTCCTTTAGTTTTAGGTTGCTTCTCTCCTTGATTAGTTTCCATCCATCGCTTCTTGTCCTGCCATCTGGTGCTGTTGTGGCCTGCCAGCGGCCAGCGGAGCTGACAGCAGATTCAGACAGTGAGGAGGTTGGGGAGGAATATGGGCCAGTCCTGGGGTCTGGGGAAGGCTCCGATGAGGGCTCTGTCTCAAAGGCAGAGAGGGGGCCAGGGCTGTATGCCAGTTATCACCTGCCTTCGGAGTCAGACATAAGTGAGGCAGACGAACAGCTGGAGCCTGTTCCCAGTGTGCGCATGCACAGAGTTGCCAGACGAAGGGAAAAGCTAAAGAACAAGGGTCGACTTGGGAGTAAGGCCACAGGTGGACGATGAATGGCCCCTCCCAGAGGGAATAAAAGAGGAGCGAAAGAGGAGTGGAGTTTGCAGGAGACAATTAGTTCGCTTAATTGGTTCGTGACTCGGTGCCAAGTTTTGAAGATATGGGCCTGGCAGCTCCCCAAGCCAGATAAGGTCTGTGACTGTAAATTCACCCTTGAAAGACTTTGCTGGATGTGAATGAGAAGAATTCGCAGTAACTTAATAAAAAAGTGATTTTTGTCGGGACAAGGAGTCTGCTTCGTGGTTTGAGAAAGCCTAGTTCAGAATAGGTGATTTGGAATATAGGTGGGGCCCCCTCTGCTTTGTGATAACACTGATCATACTGCTATCATGTCACCCGTAGCTCTGCGGAGGTTCTGACTTCTCCCTCTCCCTTCCCTGCAGCTGATCGAGAGAGTCGATACGAGGAAGAGGAGGAGCGCACCCTGAGCCGCAAGAGGAAGGTTCCCTCCTCCCAGAGTTCGGGACACCACCGCAGCTCCCACAGTCGCAGTCCTGGCCGAAGTTCTGCCCCGCCGAAGAAGAAGAGGAAGTAGATTGGGGCGATGACAAACCTTTCCCATCAGTCAGTTGGGGGAGGGAGGCGGGGGAAATTTTGGGGGGGGGGGGGCCCCAGAGGCCTCCCTCCATCAGCCAGTCTTTAGGGTCCCGGGAGAGGTGGTCAGCTCCTCCTCCCCACAAACTCTTTTTTTTTTTCCCACCTTTCCAACATCCACACCCCTTTGGCTCCCTTGTTTTGTTTTTCTGGAGCATATTTCGGCTTTTTTTATTTTACGTTTTTTTCTTCCCCGCGTCATTTTCGCACCGTTCGCATGGACCAATCCGCTGCGAGAGAATTCCAAGCCGTGTTCACGATGGACAAAAACCGTGCCGGGGCAAAAGGGGGGCACGGAAGGCCGTCTTGGGCGACACTCAGGAATGGGGAGTGACTTGACCGTGCTTCTCTGCAGCTTCCACTGCCCCTCCGTTTCCCGCTATCCTCCTTGGGGGAGGGGTATACCCACTCCGCAAACCCCTTTCTGCATAGGGACTCTTCCCCGTTTTCCCCTCCATACCCCGTGTCTGCATCCTTGGAAGCTTTGGCAAGCGGAACCGGGTTGACACTTTTAAAGTATTACACCCATGTCAAGAACTCAAAAGGTTCAAGCCAACTGCTCGTTCTGTCGGCGTTTCGAACCGACAAAGAAAAGCGGAATTGCGCTGCACTTTTCCGACACTAGCGACGACAGGAAATCCACCTTGGAACTGTGATGGAAAGGAATACACAACCAAGCTTCCCTAATGACGCAAGCAAGCAGGACTGGGAGATTAGGACACAAGCGAAAGAAAAGATTCTTGCTTCTTTGTATTCTTTATTGTTTTTTCTTTTTCTTTTTTTGTTTTTTTTTTTGTTCCCCTTTTACGGGATCACCTCCCTCCCCACTTTTTCTAACTGTCAAGCTCCCCGTTTGTATTTATCTGTTTCCAGGGTCGCCCCATAGGTATCCAGTGAATGAACGTCGGTGGGGGTCACAGAGGGAACGGATGAAATGCATTTCCCACCCTGACCCTCCCTTGTTTCCTTCGGGTGGGTGGGTCGGGATCCACCTGATCCAGGCCAGGGAGGGAGGGACAGTTAGGGGCATGGGGCTTTTCTCAACTTTTTCTTTTTTCTTTTTTTTTCTTTCGTAGCTGTTAGCACTCTTGATATTTTTGACTTTGGAGACAAACTGAACAATAAAAATGTTTTTTTTACAAAAAAAAAAAAAAAAGATTTGGAAAGTTTATTTTGCTGGCTCATTCCCTGGCTCCGAAAAAGTTAGCAAACATTATTTTCATAATGGAAGCCTGTTCATTCCTCTTCAGTTTCTCCACCCTCGCCGCCCGGCCATTCATCTGTCCGGTAGATGGCGCGCAGCGCGGGCGCCGCTTTGACGGAGACTTTCAGATTCCCGATCTTGGTGACGTGGTCTAAAGAACTCAAAACTGGGTGATAAGAAATGAAAAGTACAAGATAATGTTGTTTACCGATCTGGCAATCATTTGTGAAGGGTGGAGAGGAAGAAGAGGTGAAAAACGACTTGAATATTTTTAAGCGGAACATGGGAATTTCTGATCCTCCAGATACCCTGTTTCTCCGAATATAAGACCCACTGGAAAATTTAATTTAACTTATCGCATTTCTATGCTGCCCAACTCCTGAGGGACTCTGGACGGCTTACAGCAAAAATAATGCGAACATAGAAAAATTGTTAAAAAACATTGTAAAAACATTTTAAAACATGCACACCATTCATGGCCGGATCTTGCAAGATCGCAACAGCGAGATCAACAGCCCCAGGCCTGCTGGAAAAGCCAGGTCTTCACCACTTTCCGGAAGGCCAATAGGGTGGGGGTAGTCAGGATCTCGGGAGGTAACTGGTTCCAGAGAGCTGGGGCAGCCACAGAGAAGGCCCTTCCCCGCGGGCCCGCCAGCCGGCATTGTTTAGCTGACGGGACCCGGAGGAGACCAACTCTGTGGGATCTTACCGATCGCTTGGAGGTATGCGGTAGAAGGTGGTCTCGAAGATACCCTGGCCCTGAGCCATGTAGGGCTTTAAAGGTAATAACCAACACCTTGAATTGTGCCCAGAGACCAATAGGGAACCAGTGCAGCTCGCGGAGAATTGGTGTAATGTGGGTGTATCTAGGTGCACCCACAACAGCTTGCGCAGCTGCATTCTGGACCAACTGTAGTCTCTGAACACTCTTCAAAGGTAGCCCCATGTAGAGCGTGTTGCAATAGTTCAACCGTGAGGTGACAAGGGCATGAGTGACTGTGAGGAGAGCCTCCTGATCCAAGTAGGGTCGCAATTGGTGCACCAGGCGAACCTGTGCAAAGGTCCCCCTAGCCACAGCCGCCAGATGTTGCTCTAATCTTAGCTGTGAGTCTAGGAGGACACCCAAATTGTGAGCCCGTTCTGAGGGGGACAATTTCTCTCCCCCCCCCCCAGAACCAAGGATGGACAGTCGACATAGTCTTTAGGAGGCAATACCCACAGCCACTCGGTCTTGTCTGGGTCATAAACGGCACTATACCACGACTTACAATTGCTTAGTGACCGTTCAGAGTTACAACGGCAGTGAAATGTTTGTACCCATCAGTTCGATTTGCTGTAGGTTGTCCTCAAATTACGACTACCGTTGAGTCCCAAATTTCTGTTGCTAATGGAAACATTTCTTAAGTGAATTTCGCCCCGTTTTTACAACCTTTCTTGTCACCGTTGTTAAGCGAATCACTGCCCTTGTTACTTAGTACTACAGTTGTTAAGTGAATCTGGCTTCCCCATTGACTGCTTGCATGGTCGCAAAAGGGGATCGCGGGACACTGCAACCGTCACAAATATGAGTCAAGTTGCCAAGGGTCCGAATTTTGACCACACGTGACCGTGGGAACGATGCAATGGTTATAAGTGAAAAACGGTCCTAAAACACTTTTTTCAGTGCCGTCGTAACTTTGAACAGTCACTAAATGAACTGTTATAAGTCGAGGACTACCTGTATTCCGATACGCTCAAATTTAGCTTTAAATTAAGCCATCCAAACTTCAGGTGAAACTTCTGTTCTTATTTTTATTTCTCTCTGGCCGTGGGAAAGTACCATGTTTCCCCGAAAATAAGACGCTGTCTTATATTTTTTTTGAACCCTGAAATAAGTGCTTAGCCTTATTGCCATGCGCTCAAAAGCCCAATTGGGTTTATTATCTGGGGATGTCTTATTTTGGGGAAAGGGGGTAGATGGATGGATGGATGGATTGATGATGGGTGGATGGGTGGGTGGGTGGATGATGGATTGATGATGGGTAGATGATAGATAGATAGATAGATAGATAGATAGATAGATAGATAGATAGATAGATAGATAGATAGATAGATAAGATACCGTGTTTCCCAGAAAATAAGACCGTCTTATATTTTTTTGAATCCTGAAATAAGCACTTGGCCTTATTGCCATGCGCTCAAAAGCCCAATTGGGTTTATTATCTGGGGATGTCTTATTTTAGGGGAAAGAGGGTAGGTAGGTAGGTAGGTAGGTAGGTAGATAGATAGATAGATAGACAGACAGACAGACAGACAGACAGACAGACAGATAGGTGGATAGGTGGATAGGTGGATAGATGGTGGATTGATGATGGAGAGATGATGGATAGATGATAGATAGATAGATAGATAGATAGATAGATAGATAGATAGATAGATAGATAGATAGATAGATAGATAGATAGATAGATAAGATACCGTGTTTCCCAGAAAATAAGACCGTCTTATATTTTTTTGAATCCTGAAATAAGCACTTGGCCTTATTGAGACAACGCATCATGGTTTATATTTCTGAATCTCATTTTACAGGTTCTAGGTCCAGACACATTGACATTCGTTACCAAAACATAAAACATTTAGTGAAAAAAGGTTTTGTCAAAATGCAATATGTATCTACACATGATCAAATTGCTGATATGCTCAACAAACCACTTCCAGCAGCTCAACACGAGTATCTGCGTGAGAAGATGTGCCTTATTTGATGGTGAACTGATATTCGCTCAAATGCTTGGCCTTATTGCCATGCGCTCAAAAGCCCGATTGGGCTTGTTATCAGGGGATGTCTTATTTTGGGGGAAACGGGGTAGTTCCCAGGATTTTGGCTGGCAGGAGTTCAAATCCAGACACATTTGAGGAGCTGCAAAGCTTCCATCTTCTATGAACATCAGGCACATTTGGATGTTAATCCCTTAAACCAGGGGTCTCAAACTCTATTTCATTGAGAGCCGCATTAGGGTTGTGTTTGACCTCGGGGGGAGGCAGAGAGGGTGGTGGGCATGACCTGGGTGGGCATGGCCAGCTCAACATCACTCGTGTTGGGGGGCACCCGACCATGTGCTACCCTGAGACCCTCCCTCAATCTCACAACTTCCCTCCCTCCCGTCCTTCCTTCCTTTTTTTTTTAAAAAAAAAGTTTTTATTTTTTTAAAATATAAACATTCCATTTTCCCTTAAACAGTGTGTCGTCTGGCTACACATATCTCTCTGCAATAACCATCAAAAATTTACAATATCATTCATTACATTCATATTAATTCTCTAATCTTACAATTGTAGTATATCGAACGATTGACCTTAGTAAACGTATTCATTTTCCCCTCTTAGCGAATCTTCTAAATAAGAATATAATAATATTAAGCATCATAATAACAATTTTCATATTGTTTACATCTCTATCTTAACATATTTTCTACTCTTCTTTGATCTCCTTTTTTTATTTCCAGCTTCCATTTTTATTCTCTACCCATTGATAAAATAATTCCCATATTTTATAATATTCAGTTTGTTCTTTCTCCTTAATTGCAAGCGTTAGTCTGTTCATTTCTGCACATTCTAATATTTTCCTTCCTTCTTTCCGTCTTTCCCTTCTTTTTCTTTCCTTCTTCATTTTCCTTTCTTCTTCCTTCCCCTTTTCTTCTTTTTCTTTCCTTGCTCTCTTTCCTTCTCTTTATCTTTGTCTTTCCCTTTCCCTAGCCCCTCTGCCGCATGCGCGGTCAACCCAGGCCCCGTTTTCGGCCGTGACAGCCTTCTGCAACCCTCTGCCAGTGAAAACGGAGCCCAGTGAGGTTGTGCACGGCCTTCCCTGACTCCGTTTTCAGCCATGATTGCCTCTTCTCGGGCTGCGTTTTCACTGGCAGAGGCACCACAAGCCGGTCTTTTACTATTTCCAAGGCGGCCCCACGGGCCAGATCCAAGCACACCACGGGCCAGATCTGGCCCGCAAGCTGAGTTTGATACCCCTGCCTCAGTGGTGAAATCCAAATTTTTTTTTACTACCAGTTCTGTGAACGTGGCTTCGTGGGCATGGTGTGGCTTGGTGGCCGTGGCTTAGCGGGCATGGCAGGGGAAGGATACTGCAAAATCTGTTGTGGTCCGCTAGCAGCCTGCGGACCTGGCAGTGGAGGCAGACAGTGAGGAGGCTGGGGAGGACAAGGGGCCAGTTCTGGAGTCGGGAAAGACCCGGACGAGCGCTCTGCGCCGGAGGCAGAGATGGCGCCAAGGCCATCTGGGAACGATGCGCGGAATCCAGAGCCTCAAGAGGGGACAGCAGAGAGGCAGAGGAACAGGAAGAGCCTGTTCCTAGTGCATGCATGCGAAGAGCTGCCAGAAGACAAGAGCAGCTGAAGCAAAAAGGACAACTCAGAGGTAAGGCCAGAAGATGATTGGCTTCTCCCATAAGGCTTAAAAGAGCAGCAACGAGCCGTTGGGTTCTTTGTAGAAAAGCAACGTTGATTCCAGTGCTTCTTGTCAGCGTCTCTTGAACTTTGTGGGGGTTTTGCAAAGAAAAGCCTTTGGCATGTTGCCAAAGACATCAAAGTTTGGTGATAAGGCCGACGGGCTGGTTATTAACAATTTTGTTTTGGACTAAGCTGAGAATGAATTAATTCTCAGATGGTTTAATAAAATAAGTTTGTTGAGGACTGAATTGTGTTTGGTAATCACTACTTGGGCCTTGGTCACAACAAAATTTCCATTCCCACCCCACTCCAGGGGAAGGATACTGCAAAATCCCCATTCCCTCCCCACTCCTGGGGGAAGGATATATTGCTAAATCTCCATTCCCTCCCCACTCTCGGGCCAGCCAGAGGTGCTATTTGTCGGTTCTCCAAATTACTCAAAATTTCCGCTACCAGTTCTCCAGAACTTGCTGGATTTCACCCCTGCCCTGCCTTAAGTGTTACCTTGGGTTATGTGTGTTAAATCGCTTCCATTTTTGGAGGGAGGATGGACATCAACTTACCTTGTAAGTCTTGCTCAAAGATGTCGTTTCCAGTCAGAAGAATCTCTCGCAAGTTCACGTTTGAGAAACCCACGTCTTCGCATTCCCCACTGGTCCCAGGAAGAGGCTCACTCACCACTATAAACTGCAGCCTGTATCAAGCGGAAAACTTGATCAATACATATCCCGGGAATTATCTTCCCCACAACTTTGTAAGGAGAAGAAGCAGCTCTGACACTCACTTGTTCTCTTCGGGATCCTCAGCCGCAAGCATGGAAAACAGCATTTGCCTCTGAAAACTTCTGGGATCTGCGTCCAGTTTGATCACTGTGACAAAAGGATTCAGCAAGTATTTTAATCTGGTATCTATGGATATTCTCAAATTATCCAGATCTTGGTTGTCCCAAAGGCAACTGGGTTGTTGTTGTTTTTTTTCCTCTTGAAAATCCAAAGGTGCTTTTTCCAGAGGAGACTGGACTTTCTGGTTTTTCTTTGAAGAGGTTTCGCTTCTCAACCAAGAAGCTTCTTCCGTTCGAGGAGAAGCTTTTTTGGAAGAGAAGCGAAATGTCTTGCAATAGCACTTTGACTTATATACTGCTTCGTAGTGCTTTATGATATTTGCCCTCCTAAGCCAACATGGTCATACCGTGTACGTCTGCTCACCTTTGCTGAAGTGGAAATAAATTTCCTGGGTCCCCCTCGGTTTCCGCAAAGAGAAAGGGATCTCAGTTTCCTCCAGAGGAACCCCAGGGAAGTGGAATTCGACATAGAGTTTCTGGATGGTCTCATCGGCCGCAGGCCAGCTCTGGGGCAAAAGGCCAAGGGAAATGATCTCCACCCGAATCCACTCTGAAGGTTGCTGCGGGTGGAAAAGAATTAAACCGATAGACGAGAACATTTTGTACCTCAGGATTGAACTGTGGAGGTCCTTGGGCCTCTCTGAGGTTGAAAGTTTTCTTGGCGAGAAAACATTCTCTCTCTCTTTTTTTTTTTTGAAAAGTTTTTTCAGTTTTATTTTTTTAAACACATAATATAAAATGTACATTTTCTTATACATAATTAATCATATATGTATATATTTTCCTTAACGAAAGCATTAAAGTAAAACATTTTAATTACATTGAGTTGCTCCTCTACCTTTTCTTCCCTCTTTTCACAACCAGCCTTCTTCTTCTTCTTTCTTTCCCTTCCCAACCTCCTCTCCTCCCCTACTTTCTCCTTCCTCCTCTCCTACCTCATCCTACTTCCCCTTCCTTTCCCCCGCTCCTCTCTTCTTTTCCCCTTCTGACCTTCTCTCCTACTCCTGTCTCCTGTCCTTCCTTCCTCTCCTTTTCCCTCTCCTCTTCCTACCTTTCCTTCTTCCTTTCCTCTCACTCCCTCTCCTCTTCCTACCCTCTACTCCAGTGGTGGGTTTCAAAAATTTTTACTACTGGTTCTGTGGACGTGGCTTGGTGGGCGTGGCAGGGGAAAGATACTGTAAAATCTCCATTCCCACCCTACTTCAGGGGAAGGATACTGTAAAATTTCCATTCCCACCCCCCTCTAAGGGAAGAATACAGCAAAATCCCCATTTCCTCCCGATCAGCTGGGACTCAGGAGGCAGAGAATAGATGGGGGCGGGGCCAGTCAGCATTTTTACTATGGGTTCTCCGAACTACTCAAAATTTCCGCTACCGGTTCTCCAGAACTGGTCAGAACCTGCTGAAACCCACCTCTGCTCTACTCCCTCTCCTTTCGATCTTCTTTGCTATATAATATTCTTCTTATTTGGTATCCGAGCAGTTCCTGTATTCTAATCGTGTATACTTTCTTTCAATTTCTTTTTGAATTTATTCTATCTATCAGTATTATCATTATTATTATTATTATTATTATTATTATTATTATTATTATTATTTATTGAATTTATATACCGCCCTACTCCCGAAGGACTCAGGGCGGTGAACAGCCAAAAAATAAAATACATATAATACAAATGTTAAAAAATCATTAAAATACAATTAAATAATTCGGCCCAGAAAACAAAATTTAAAAACTCCAAATATTATAAGACAAATTTAAAATTTAAAAAATTTAAAAACAATTTAAAAAAGAGATTAGGCCAGGCCGGCCTGCTGCAATAGGAATGTTTTGAGGGCACGGCGGAAAGAACGCAGATCAGTGATTCTCCGTATCTCCGGGGGGAGCTCGTTCCAGATGGCGGGTGCTCCCACAGAGAAGGCTCTCCCCCTGGGGGCCGCCAGTCAACACTGTTTGACTGACAGCACCCTAAGAAGCTCCTCTCTATGGGAGCATACTGGTCGGTGAGAGGCTACTGGTGGCAGAAGGCCGTCTCATAGATACCCTGGTCCTAGGCCATGGAGCGCTCTAAAGGTGGTAACCAAAACCTTGAAGCGCACCCGGAAGACCACCGGGAGCCAGTGCAGCTCGCGCAGGAGGGGGGGGTCACATCGGAGCGCCACATCGCTCCCATAACCACTCGCGCGGCCGCATTCTGGACCAGCTGGAGCCTCCGGGTGCTCCTCAAGGGGAGCCCCATTTAGAGATCATAATTGTATCATAATTATAAAGAATACAATTATTCTTACACTCTTCTTTCTCCCCCACCCCCTTTTCAATTTTCTTTGGTATCATCTAGATTTCTATTTCTTTTTTAGTCTCTCTATCATTTACCTTTCTATTATCTCCCTCATTTATCTCTCTTTTTTTTATTCATATTTCTTTTCTAACCACTCATAAAATCTTTCCCACGTCCTGAAATACATCAATTCCTTTCTATAGAAACATATATATATAGGAATAGAGAGAAAATGTTCTCAAGGTCAACTTTTCTCCCCACCATCATTATATACTTACTGGTCACATTATCTTGTCCTCTTTTTTTTTTGGTCTCACCTGCAGGCCTCATGCATAACCCACCATCCTCTCAATCCAGCTGTTAAGCTTTGCAAACGCTCGTCGCCAAGATATGCGATGTTGGAGCCCAGCAAATATGCAACTTATTTCATAAACCGTGATTAAACACATGTACCGTATTTTTCGGAGTATAAGACGCACCTTCCCCCCCCCCAAAAGTGGGTGAAAATTTAGGTGCGTCGTATAGACCGAATACGGGCATTTTACCCGAACCCTCCGTGTGCTGTGTTTCCACCCTCCCCGGCCCCCAGAAGCACTCTGCAGTGCTCCGCATGGCCCCTGTCAAGTTACCGAAAGATGCCCTAATTAATTCATGAGCCATGATCCAAACTTCAAAGGAAATATATTCATTTATTAGGAGCACCATTCCGGCAATACTCGGATGCAGTTAGGACTGATCCTACGTAGATTTACGTTCCCCTATGACCCTGTCTCTCCCCTCCTCTCTGGCCATGTGATGAATCACATTCTCCAATTAACCACTTTGGCTGGCTGTGAAACCTAACACCCTCTTTCTGATTGCGGTCAGAAAGAATATATGGAATTCACTTCAGTTCTCCCTCCCTCCTGCTCATGGCAACTTGAAAACTTTGCAAGTTGACAGCCCGTTTTTGCCAAAAACAGGCCCGTTTATGGGCTCCCAAGCCCTCCGCACGTCGCGTTTTCACCCTCCTTGGCTCCTAGAAGCACTCTGCAGGCCAAAAACAGGCCCGTTTTTGGTGAAAATGGACAGTGCAGAGCACTGCAGACTGCTTCTGTGGGCCAGAGAGGGCAAAAACGCAACGCCCGGAGGTCAAAAACTATTTTGTTCTTGTTTTCCTCCTGTAAATTTAGGTGCGTCTTATAGTCCGAAAAATACGGTATTTATTTATTTATGGTGTTTACAAGTTACTCAAGGTAGGGAACATATCCGACACGCCTTCCTCCCCCCCCCCCCGTTTCCTCCACAACAACAACTCTCTGAGGTTGGGCTGAGAGAGAGTGATTGGCGTCAGCTCACCTAGTTAGTTTTCGTGCCCAATGAAGGACTAGAACGCACAGTCTCCCGGTTTCTAGTTTGGTGCCTTATGATGATTGCCTGGACAAGTCCCTTCAATTTTCTTAGTAAGATTTTGGAAGTGGCCACTGCCTGCTTTCTAGAACTCCCAGTCTCCTGGTCGTTGGCCCAAAGTCACCCAGCCAACTTTCATGCCTGAGGAGAGACTAGAACTCCCAATCTCCTGGTTGTTGGCCCAAAGTCACCCAGCCAACTTTCATGCCTGAGGAGAGACTAGAACTCCCAGTCTCCTGGTTGTTGGTCCAAAGTCACCCAGCCAACTTTCATGCCTGAGGAGAGACTAGAACTCCCAGTCTCCTGGTTGTTGGTCCAAAGTCACCCAGCCAACTTTCATGCCTGAGGAGAGACTAGAACTCCCAATCTCCTGGTTGTTGGTCCAAAGTCACCCAGTCAGCTTTCATGTCTAAGGTGGGATTAGTACTCCCAGTCTGCTGGTGATAGCCCAAAGTCACGCAGCCAGATTTCATGCCTAAAGTGGGACTAGAATTCCCAATCTCCTGGTGATTGGCTCAAAGACTTGGTAGTACAGTGCCTTGGTAGTACAGTGGTCTAAGGCACCCTGTTATTAAGCTGGTTATTAAGACCAGCTGCCTGCAATTACTGCAGGTTCGAATCTCGCCAAGGCTCAAGGTTGACTCAGCCTTCCATCCTTTCTAAGGTAGGTAAATTGAGGACCCAGTTGTGGGGGCAATAAGCTGACTTTGTATAAATATACAAAAGGATGAAGGCTATTGCTGAGCACATTGTAAGCCGCCCTGAGTCTCTGGAGAAGGGCGGCATATAAATCAAATTAAATATATATATATATTTTAAAAAGACACCTAGCTGGATTTCATGCCTAAGGAGAGATTGGAACGCACAGTCGCCCGGGTTCTAGCCCAGCGCCTTAACCATTAGACCAGGGGTGTCAAACTCAAGGCTCGGGGGCCGGATCTGGCCTACAGGTTGCTTAGATCTGGCCTGCGGGACCACCCTGGAAACAGTGAAGGTTCAGCCCACGGTGCCTCTGCCAGCGAAAACAGAGCTTGGGAGTGCAACCCGTGGTCCTCCAGAGCTTTGTTTGCACTGGCAGAGGGTAGCAAGAGGCTGTTGCAGCTGAAAACGGAACTCGCAAAGGCCATGGGCAGCCCTCCAGAGCTCCGTTTTCACTGGCAGAGGGTTGCAGGAGGCCGTCACAATCAAAAACCGAGCTCGGGAGCCCATTTTCGCTGGCAGAGTCCTTGGGCCATCACAGGCACCCTTGGCACAAGTGAGTGACATTGAGCTGGCCATGTCCCCCCCGGCCCTCCCTAGGTTAAACAGAACTCTGATGCCGCCCTCAATGAAATCGAGTTTGACCAAACTGCACTAGACCAAACTGGCTCTCTGTCTCCGATCACAGTTTTGGCCCAGTGTGTTTGGACAAGTCTGTCCATCATACTTTATAAGCAAAACTGTGTAAAAATAAGTTTTTTCCTCCTGGAACTATGTGATAGCTACTCACCAGATCAGAATACCACTGCTGTGTGGGTAACCCCACAACCACTTCGTCACTTTCGGTAGTCTGAGCTTCACTCGTCTCTTGCTCCTCCCCCACTGCAGGTAAGAAAGAAGGGGGAAAAATTGTAGCACCCACTAAACAAAATGAAGAGGCTGCTTCAAGGACAAATAGTGGGGAAAGCAGCATTGTGAATACACACAAACCATCTAACCTACCGTATCTTTCAGAGGATAAAACACACTTTTTCCCCCCTAAAAGAGGCTGAAAATTTAGGTGTGTCTTATACTCCGAATGTAGCCCCACCCACCCACCGTCCCCCACCCTTCGGCCTCCACGTGTCCTCTTCCTGGCTGCAGAAATTGCCACGGACAATGGCTTCTGTGGGCTCTGCGCCTCGCTTTTTCAGCCTCCAGACACTCCGTTTGAGAGCCGTTCAAGGCTGCGAGGATCGCCAAAGCACATCGCCGCCGATCGCCACCTCTGCGCATCACGTTTTCTGCCTCTGCACATCGCATTTTAGGCCTCCGCATGACACGTTTTTGGCCTCTGCGTGTCTCATTTTTGGGTGGCAATCAGCGGTGATGTGCTTTGGCAATCCCCACAGCCTTGAACGGCTCTCAAACGGAGTGTTTGGAGGCTGAAAATACAAGGCGCACAGCCCAAAATGGCAACCCGGAACAGCTGGTGCCATGTCTTACCGCTTCCACGCTTCGCCTGCTTGACTCACCGGAGCTCCCTCTGATGATCAGCTGTGCTTTTGAAGCTGCTTATCAGCCCCAATAAGCACACGCATGCTCACAACCAGAGAACTAATGTGCTGAAGCTGACCAGGCTAAGGACGCTAGCCAAATGAATACCTGTGTCAACACTCCAAACTACATTCGTTCCAGTGCTGACATAAGGAGGAGAAGAGGGGGCAGCTGGCAAGAGGACGCTTGACTTTTCACCTACTTATTTTCCCTGAAGATAATATCCCCTAGGAGATGGGATGGGAGGGGGGACATTCCTGGGAGCTGAAGTAGTAGATATGGGGAGAGTGATTTGGAAGATGGCCAATGAGACGCAGAGATTTGGGGAATGGAAAGGGAAGGTTTGGGGTCAGGAAGTCAGTGTTGGCTACGACGGAGTCAGGGACAGATTGTTGTGCTTAATAAATGAAAGATTTCATCAAAGACTATTTGTTTGGAAAGGCAATTTATTTGAGACGACACCGAAACCTAACAACCTGGTAGGCAGAGGCAGAATTTTTTCCCCCTATTTTCCTCCCCAAAAACTAAGGTGCGTCTTATATTCCAGAGCATCTTATACTCCGAAAAATAAGATAGTTTATTGTCTGAAAAACTAGAGCCCTGTTCTTAGTTCCCTTAAATTGGCCTGTTGTAAGATGAGATTCCAATCACCAGTGTTGAAATGAGCCCACAATGTGTCGTTGGTTTTCCTGCAGAGATCAAAGGATATTATCTGGGTGTGGTGCTCTCTGAGCATGGCGGTTTTTTTGCAGTTGTTTCATTACCCAACTAAGTAACATCATCAGTGCGAAAAGGGAGTGGGGTTTGCTCTCTTGTTTATATAAACAACCCATTCAGTGTCAGTGGGAGTGCTGTTTTCGTCTTAGTAGTTCCTTGGCTGTTGTTTTACTATTTGATTGCTTGTCTGAGTTGATAGTTCCTTGACTGGAGTATTGTTTACTGCTTGATTGTTGGTCTGGTGTTTTTCGGAGAGTCAATCCCTGCTTATCTGGGTGTTGATTGCTGGCAAGGAGGTGTTTCAATGCTTTTCTTTCCTTTTTAGTTTTTGGGTTGTCTTTTCCTTCAAACAGTGAAGATGCCACTTAGTTGGGTAATGAAACATCTGCAAGAAAACAACCAAGCACCAAGAACTCCACAGTTCAACCATGAGCTACAAACATTGTCTTCTACTGGGTTTGTTCTATCAAGATCTTATGTTTTTGCTGCTACCCCATGAGTCTTATCTAGGACCTGGTGTTAGGCCGGAGATACAAGATTTAACAGGATTGATTGATTGATTCATTGATTCATTGATTCATTCATTCCTATGAATTCCTACGAATAAGAAACACAAATCAATCAACTGTCAGTCATTTGGTCACCAATGTCCAGCAGTACAACGTGAAAAGTTGCTGGTGGCCGCATGAAGCCCACAGATTGTGAGTTGTCAAGTTGTCTGAATTTTGATCACCTGACCAGGGGATGGTGCAATGGTCATAAGTGTGAAAAACGGCCATACGTCCCTGAACATACATTTAGTGACCATTGCAACTTCAAGCGGTCACTAAACGAACTGTTCTAAGTTGAGGTCTACCTGTATTGAATTTTGCCTACATTTCCAGGGATGGGATTCAGCCGGTTCAGACTGGTTCGGGGGAACTGGTTGTTATGGCCAACTGCTGGGCCTGCCCGCCCACCCCGGCTCTATCCTGTTTTATACAATCTGTGTTTTTGACACAGCGTGCATGTGTGCAAGGTGCGTGCGTGAGATAAGCTATCCCGTCCTATACAATCACCATGTTTTTGATGCAGTGCGCATGTGCGCAAGGTATGAAGGCTCACATATTCGATTCTGGGCGAATCGGTTGTTAAATTATGTGAAGCCCACCTGTGTACATTTCCCAATTCATCAAGTGAAAGAAACAGAATAACAGAGTTGGAAGGGACCTTGTAGGTCCTCCCCCAGCCGCCCAAGCAGGAGACCCTACACCATTTCTGACAGATGGCAGCCCAGTCTCTTCTTGAAAGCTTCCATTGATGAAGCTCCCTATGAACCTAGTCTAAAATCTATTGGGATTAATATGAGGGAGATGTTGTAGCCTGCCAGCAGAGCTGGCAGCAGATTCAGACAGTGAGGAGGTTGGGGAGGAACATGGGCCAGTCCTGGAGTCTGGGGAAGGCTCGGACGACAGCTCTACGTCGAAGGCAGAGAAAGGGCCATCCGGAGCTTCCAGAGTCAGACCTCAGCAAGGCAGAGGAACAGGAGGAGCTGTTCCCAGTGTTCACATGCGCAGAGCTGCCAGAAAACAGGAACAATTAAGAAAACAGAGTCGACTTGGGAGTAAGGCTTGGAGATGATTGGCCCCTCCCATAAGACATAAAAGAGAAGCGATCGGGATGTGAGCTTTTGCAAGAAGCAATTAGTTCATCTGGTCGGTAAAAGCTTTGGAAAAGTTCTGTTTGACACTGTGCTAAGTTTGGCCTTGCCCTGCGTGTGGCAATTAGTTTTCTGGCAGCATTTCAAGGGAGATAAGGTGAGTGTTTATAAACATTCCCCTGAAAGACTGTTTGAGAAGCCTTTCGGACTGGGAATGACAATAATTCACAGCCGTTTGAATTAAAGAGGTTTGCCGGGACTAAGGAAGCCTAGGTCAGAACAGGAGAGTCGAAAAGTTCTCTCTCTCATGTAATACATTTAATTGTTAACAGGATGTTATGTTTTCCTCTACAAATTCAGCATCCAGGCCAGTGTTTTTTTCAACCTTAGCCACTCTGAAGAAGGGTGGACTTCAACTCCCAGAATTCCTCAGCCAGCATGATGACTGGAGAATCCTGGGAGTTGAAGTCCACACATCTTAAGAGTTGGTAAGGTTGAGAAACACTGATGTAGGTTTGTCCTTCAACAACATTATGAGTGACAATATAGGCCACCCCAACGATGCCCTTGAAGTGATGTCTCAGTGCCTGGAGGCTGTGCGGATCTGGATGGGGAGGAACAGGCTCAAGCTCAACCCTTCCAAGACTGAGTGGCTGTGGTTCTCGGCATCCCAATATAGTCAGCTGACTCCATCGCTGGCTATTGGGGGCGAGTCTTTGGCCCCCTCGGAGAGGGCGGGCAATCTGGGAGTCCTCCTGGATATGCAGCTGTCCTTGGAGGAACATCTGACGGCTGTAGCCAGGGGGACCTTTTGTCAGGTTCACCTGATTCGCCAGTTGCGACCCTTTCTTGATCGGGATTCCAAGTGCACAGTCAGTCATGCCCTCGTCACCTCTCGCCTGGACTACTGCAATGCTCTCTACATGGGGCTCCCCTTGAAGAGCACCCGGAGGCTCCAACTGGTCCAGAATGCGGCTGCGCGGGTAATTACGGGAGCTACATGGCGCTCCCGCATAACACCGCTCCTGCGCGAGCTGCACTGGCTCCCAGTGGTCTTCCAGGTGTGATTCAAGGTGTTGGTTACCACCTTTAAAGCGCTCCATGGCATAGGACCTAGTTATCTTCGAGACCGCCTGTTGCTACCGACAACCTCCCATCGACCCGTGCGCTCCCACAGAGAGGGCCTCCTCGGGATGCCATCAGCCAAACAATGTAGGCTGGTGACCCCCAGGGGGAGGGCCTTCTCTGTGGGGGCACCTACCCTCTGGAACCAGCTTCCCCCAGAGATAAGGAGAATCCAAGACCTCGGTGCCTTCCGCCGTGCCCTTAAAACTTTCTTTTTTCAACAAGCCGGGCTGGCTTAACATATTTTTAAATTTTTAATTTTTAATTGGTTTGTCATTTTAAACTGGGGCCAAATTAATATATATTCTTTTAATTGTTTTTAATGTTTGTATTGTATGTTTTTATCTGGCTGTACACCGCCCTGAGTCCCTTGGGAGAAGGTGCGGTATATAAATTCGAAATAAAATAAAAAATAAAAATAAAAATATACCAGTGTCCTTCAGCAGAGACTCTAGAATCGATTCTTCATCCAGTTCTCGGTGTTCGGCCACCTTTGCTGTCTCTTCAACATTCAGTGTTTCTTCTTCCTCCTCTATCCTCTCTTCCACCTCCATCTGCCCAGATATAAAAGCCAGTTTGCTCACAAAATCATGACTTTGAGACAATCGTTGGTGCCAGATAAGCAAATATCCAGATAAGTTTCAATTAGAATGTTATAATGTTAGAGAATTTAACTTCTCTTGTCACAGTTCAGAGAAACCTGAAATGGATCGCGCATCATACGTAACAAATTCTTATCTAATAATAAGTAATAATAAACCATTAATATTATTAATAAGTAATGATAATTGATAATAAGTAGTAATAATAAATAAATAATAATTAATCAACTAAGATGATTAGTTGGAGACTAAAATATATGAAGAACGCTTGTAGGATTTGGGTTTGGGTAGTCTAGAGAAAAGAAGGACTAGGGGCAGAGGTGGTATTCAGCCGGTTTGGACTGGTTCGCCTGAACTGGTAGTGGAAATCGCGGGTGGACCCACCCACCTACCCCAGCTCTATGCCATCCTATTTAGGCACATATATTTATCTACGCCATCCTATTTAGGCCAGGCGCATGCACGGAAGGAACTCCCAGTCTCCTGCTCATTGGCCCAAAGTCACCCAGCCAGCTTTCATGCCTAAGGTGGGACTAGAACTCAGGGTCTCCTGGTCATTGGCCCAAAGTCACCCAATCAGTTTTCATGCTCAAGGCGGGACTAGAACTCCCAGTCTCCTGGTCATTGGCCCAAAGTCACTCAGATAGCTTTCATGCCTAAAGCGGAATTAGAACTCAAGGTCTCCCAATTTCTAGCCTGGTGCTTTAACTACTATACCAGCTGGCTCTCTTATCCCTTACCTTGGGGATAGTTTTGACCACTTTCTTCTTTGTCCTTCTTCTCTTGAGTTCTCGTGTTGGAATCACTTGGGCAGGAGGGAGCTCCAGCTCATTTTTTATCCTTCTGCTTTTCTGAAGGTGTTTTTCAGTCACCTGTTTCAGAGGACAAGACAGCCAAAAATCATAGTTCTTTCTCTTGCAATTGCACAAACACACACACACACATATATATATGTAGGTCTTAGGTTATTCGGGTTTTCTCCCGCGTAAAATTGGAGGTGTCTTGGCAACGTTTCGACGAAGTCTCATTCGTCAGATTCAGGCTGGTGTTTTCGGCTTCGTGCTTCACCAGCCTGAAGATGATGAATGAGACTTGGTCAAAACGTTGCCAAGACACCTCCAATTTTACGCGGGAGATAACCCGAATAACCAAAGACTTACATACAAACACCCGCGAAAACCACAGAATATATATACACATACATACATACATACATACATACATACATACATACATATCCCAAAAAATAGTCTTGGGCAGGCTGTACAAAATAATTTATGACATTCGAAACATGTTCCGAAAAATATGAACATCTTACAAATCTTTGCTCTGTAGCAGGGGTGTCAAACTCGATTTCATTGAGGGCCGCCTCAGGGTTGTGTTTGACCTCGGTGGGCATGGTGGACATCACTGATGTCAGAGGCACCTGTGGTGGCCAAGTGCAAAGGCAGGATTTCCCTCAGACCCTCCCTCACTCTCATTATAATCTCCTTCCTTCCTTCCTTCCTTCCTTCCTTCCTTCCTTCCTTCCTTCCTTCCTTCCTTCCTTCTTTTCCTTTGTCTTTCCTCTTTCCCTTTCTCCTTTCCTGTCCCATCCTACATGCTCATATGCAAAAGGGGAAACGTTTCTCCTTTTGTTTTGATTTTAGTTTGTTTTGATTTAATTCCCACATCTTATAATATTCAGTTTGTTCTTCCTCCTTAATTGCAAGCGTTAATCTCTTCATTTCTGCACATTCTAATATTTTGCTTCCTTCCTCCTCTTCTTTTTCCTTCCTTCTTCCTTTTCCTTTCTTCTTCCTTCCCCTTTTCTTCTTTTTCCTTCCCTGCTCTCTTTTCTTCTTTTTGTCTTTCCTCTTTCCCTTTCTCCTTTCCTGTCCCAACTTACACGCTCAAATGCAAAAGGGGAAACATTTCTCCTTTTGTTTTGATTTAGTTTGTATTGATAGCCCTCTGCCAGTGAAAACGGAGCTCAGGCCTGCGCGGCCCTCCCAAGTTTTCACTGGCAGTGGGCTGCAGGAGGCCATTGTGGCCAAAAGTAGCCGAAAATGGGGGCACTCATTTGCTCTTTCCAGGATGGCCCCACGGGCCAGATCTGATCACCCTGCGGCCGGAACTGGCCTGTGGGCCTTGAGTCCATCTCAGTGAAGACCTCACCTGGAAAAACAACGCGATCGAGGTGACCAAGAAGGCCCCACAGAGACTCCATTTCCTTAGGGTCTTGCATAAAAACAGGGTGGAACAACAATTGATGACCTCCTTTTACCGGTCCACAATAGAAAGCATCCTCACTTATTGCATCACAGTATGGCATGCCGGTCTGACAGCCGCGGATAGAAAAACATTGCAGAGGGTGGTGAGGACAGCACAAAACATCGTGGGCTGTCCCCTGATACCACTAGAGGAGATTGCTAGGGCTCGCTGCCTTAGAAGAGTGAGGCAAATCGGTAGCGGTGGCAGGAGGCTCTGCCCACGTGCCCGGACATCATCAAATACAATCTACACATGAGAGTGAACCGGTAGCAAAGGTAAGTGAAACCTACCCCTGTTAGTCTGGTAATGAAATGTTTGGAAAGCAACTCACAAGTTCGGAGAATGAACCTCCATCCTCATCCTACACCTGAGCTACGGATATTTGCCATACCTGTCTGTGCAACAGGTTTTGCTCATCAGCAATCTGCATCTCCAAGGAACGTGCTTGGATGGCCTTGTAGCGAACATCTTCAGGAGGCAAATAAAGGGCCTTCCATTCTAGGCTGAGGTGGATGGAGCCATTGGGCTTCCCCGCAGGGTCCATGAGGTCAAAGTCTCCTGGAGAGAGGAGGAGGGGGAAAAAAAAGACAACATCTGAATCTGGAACAACATCTGGATCCGGGCTGCAGACTTTTTAGTTTTGGAAGTGGTGAATCCTAGGACGTCCTAAACTTGCTGTCAGCTCTGAAGCGAACCTGTCTGGAGCCATCATAGTTGCCACGAATTCTGAAATGGGGAAGGGAGGGGGAAGCAGATAGACTGACTACCGGTCAAAGCAGAAAACCTTTCTTGTGGGAACCAAGGTCATCCCAACAGGTGGCAGTTGAAGGAGGAGAGGAGTGACCAAGCAACTCGCCAACTCCTTTAATTGGACGATGTGACCTGTGACATTTGCGGAGGGAAACATTTGTTCTTTGAATTAGGCTAAAACTGCAGGAAACTCGAGAGTTGGTTTTCACTACCATGTTTCCCTGAAAATAAGACCATATTTTTTTGAACCCTGAAATAAGCGCTTGGCCTTATTTTCGGGGAGGTGTTATTATTTTGGGGCGTGTGGAGCAAGACGGGGCTCCTCTTGCCGTCTTACCTGATTTCCAGCTCTGTCTCTCTAACCCTAACCAGAAGAAATGGTGGGGACCGGCTACGCATACATTTAAATATTTTCAGGGAGGGCTTATTTTCAGGGGGGGTAGTATTTTAGCACATGCGCTCAAAAGCCCGATTGGGCTTATTATCCGGGGAGGTCTTATTTTCAGGGAAACAGGGTAGTTGTGCCGATATGATGTATCCAATAAACAAGTTCTTTGAGGAATCTACCCGCCTCGGAGTTCTGCTTTTGGTGGATGTGTTACCCGGAACACTGACACTTTCACTGAATTGTCTTGAAGTATCATTTATGTTCCATTTCAAAGGATCGAGCATGGCTTTCTGGACCCTTCCAGGGAATGTATGGAAAGTATGGAAACCCCCAACACAAAGAAGTCCTTGTGAGGAAGTTGGGGCTGATATTTCCCTCTATGATATGATTACAGTGGTAGGCCTGGAGGCATTGAAAGAGCCTTCAGAGCTTCAATGGGATCAGTTGACTTATGCCTTTAGACAAGGCTGTAAAGGAACTTAGAGATGACCTTGGAGAAAGAACCCAAGAAGACATCATAAAAGAACCTAAGAAGAAGTTACGGAAGATCCCTTTGAGAGGGACTCGCATAAAAGTTTACATGGTTTTAAGAAAACGGAACGTGGGAAAGAAATTCAAAATAACCTTCCTTGATTTTGTTGAGTTTAAGATAGGACAGAGCAAATCTTGATGGCCTTTCAGAAAGGAGCATGTTACTTAACCCAACACAATTCCTGGAATTGTGCTGGCTGTTTCTTGATCAGCCCTCAATCTCAAAGAGCTGAAAACAATAATGAAGCTTCTCTGTGTCCCATTTATACTAAACAAAATCAAGACAAGCCTATCTTGAATTTCTTTCTCACCCTGCTTGCAGTCTCTGGACTAACTGATTGCTTCTCCACATCTTTCCTCACTGGCTCTCGTATTCTTTCCTTAAGATCATCTCTACGACTCGGAAAATTTCTCGACTTTGTAAAAAGAGACGTAGGCTTTCTTTTAGTGTCAGCTGAAAGAATTTGGATGTTCTGCATCCAAAGGTCAATCATCCAACTGAGAGAAGGCACTCGAGGGCTTAAAGGAAAACCAGGATCCACCAATTGTTCCACTGGTTGAACCATACCTCTTCTAGCCCTCCCCTTGTTGTACTGTCTTTTTCATCCTTTTCCTGACCATTACGGCTGTGGTTGATGGGAGATGTAACTTATCTAGAGCCCCCCCTGTGAATTTTACTGTGCTAGTTGTTACTGACTATAGGGGGAGGTGCTCATCTCCATTTCAAGGCCATTGAGCCAGGTGTCCCATTTCCACGACCACGTGGCCAGCAGGTCGTCACAGAGAGGTGTTGTCTTCCCACCGAAGTGGTACCTATTTTTCTACTCACATTTGCATGCTTTCGAACTGGGGAGAGGACGGGAGCTCGCTCCGTTGTGTGGAGCTCAGGTCTTGAACCTGGGCTGTTGCCTTTCCAGCCCACAAGCTGGAAAGTCTTAACCACTGAGCCACCACTTAACCACTCAGTCATAACTACTGAGCCATCACACCGCCCCAAGCTGCCTGGAGAGCCTCCAAATTGTGGACTATTGTCCTAGATCAGGGGTTTCAAACTCGATTTCATTGAGGGCTGCATCAGGGTTTTGTTTGACTTCGGAGGGCTGGAGTGGGCATGGCCCGGCGTGGGTGTGGCCATGGTGGGCGTGGCCAGCTCAACATTACTCATGTTGGGTCACCTGTGGTAGCCAAGTGCAAAGGCAGGACTTCTCTGAGACCCTCACTCTCATAATCTTCCTTCCTTCCTTCCTTCCTTCCTTCCTTCCTTCCTTCCTTTCCTTCCTTCTGTCTTCCTTCTCCTTTCTCTTCCTTCCCCTCTTTCCTTATTTTTCCTGCCTTGCTCTCTTCCCATCTTTCTTTTCTTGGTCTTTCCTCTTTCCCTTTCTCCTTTCCTGTCCTTTCTTGCATGCTCCAATGCAAAAGGGGAAACATTTCTCCTTTTGTTTTGTTTTTAGTTTGTTTTGCTAGTCCTCTGCCAGAGAAAATGGAGCTGGGGGGTGGGGGCTGCATGCGGCTCCCTTGGGCCCCGTTTTCAGCCACGACAGCCTCCTGCAGCCTTCTGCCAGTAAAAAATGGAGCTCGGGGGGCGCGTGCGGTCCCTTCGAGCTCCGTTTTTGCTGACCGAGGCACTGTGGGTCAGTCCTTTGCTGTTTCCAGGCCGGCCCCACGGGCCAGATCTAAGCCCCCCGTGGGCCAGATCCTTCCCACAGGCCTTGAGTTTGATACCCGTCCTAGATCCAGAAGGGTTTCTCACAGAAGATGGTTCAAGAAACCAAGGCTAAATTTGTGTAGTATCTTTTGTTGCTCTCACCTTTGATGCTATGCCCATGCGCTAACGGTACCAGTGGGATCTGGGCTTTGCCCAAGTAGCTTCCAGGTTCCTCTTCCTCATCGTCAAACACGTAGACCCACAAACTCTCCACAAGCAAATAATGGTGCAGCTCAGGAGTGATGTGCAGAGCAAACTTCTTCACATCTTCAAATTCGGGGTGGTTGCTTGACGGGGTGATGGGCGTGTCGTGATCCGGGAAGGTGAAGAACTGGTACATGGCATATGGGCTGGGCCGTGAGCCAATCCAACGGCTTCTCAAATTGGTACAGCCCTTGATCTGGATGCACAGCTCATTCCGGCTTCCGGCTTCGGTCTTCTAAGGGGGGAAAAAGGAATGGTGGTAATGCAGCAAGGAAGCTGTCCAGTTCAGTTTCTTCAATTCTGACAATATTCATTTCTTGCTGCAGGTTTTAATAAGTGGGTTTCTGACTCTCAATAGGAAAACAATAATTATATTCTGTACTGATTCTTTCAGCTTGTCAGTGAGCTGCATTTGATCTATGGAAGGAATAGGCTTTTGAGTACTAGACGGAACAACTGTTCTGCTCCAGCTACGGACCCCAAAGAACGCAGCACACACAAAGTCTGTACAAACCTTAGTTTACTAAATTAAATCAGTTTTTTTCAAACAAAGGCTGTTAATTAACTTTCTTAACAGCCTACAAGAATCCAAAGAATAAATAATCATAATCTTACTATGGTTGGCAGAAAGCCCAGAAGCAATTTGCAGGAAACTGATAAGAAAACTAAGATCAGGATGCGAAGGAGAGTGAACGAAGTTGTTTCCTGCAAATTGCCTCAGTCGTCGTCCTTCCTTAAATAGGCTAAGGGAGTGGCCAATTAGCCCCAAGCCTTCTTCTCAAGGAGACCTCCTCCTGAGGAGCCACTCCTGCCTTTTGGCAGCTCTGCATGCCTGTGCATCAAGAAGACGCTCCTCCTCTTCTTCCTCTTCACTTATGGGAGCTTCTGGAGGTTCTGAAGGCCCTGGCTGAATCCCTGCCTCTGGCACCACATCTTCTCCAGCCTCCTCATTGTCTGACTCGAGTGCCAGCTGCACAGGCTGCTGGTGCAGCACCACACCAGCCTCCTTGCTGTCGGAATCAGCTACTAGCTGCACAGGCTGCTGATGGGCCACAACAACAACAAAGGGAGAGGGACAGGGGTGGGATTCAGCCGGTTCGGGTGAATCGGATGCTAATTTTACATCTGGTTCACTGAACTGGTAGTTGCAAAGACTGGCTGGCCCCTCCCACCCCAGCCTGACCCTCCCAGGAGTCTCCATGCAGTCCATTTTGGATGCCAGGTAAGTGCAGGGCCTGCGTGGAGGCTCTGAGAGGGTGAAAACCGGGCCTCATGGAAGTTCTGGAAGTTAGGAAACGGTCTGTTTCCAGCCTCCAGAGGGTCTCCAGAGCCTGGGAGAGGCTGTTTTCCCCCTGCCAGAGGCTCAAGGAAAGCCTCCGGAGCCTGGGGAGGACGAAACACTGGCCTCCCGGAAGTTCCAGGAGTGCGGAAACAGGCTTGTTTCTGGCCATCGAAGGGTCTCCAGAGCTTGGGGAGGGCAAAAACGCCTCCCACCCCCCAGCCATGGTGCAGGAGGCTGAGTAGGCCATGCCCACCATGGCCATGCCCACCGAGCAACCTGGCAGAGAACCGGTTGCTAAAATTTTTCAATCCCACTCCTAGAGAGGGGGAGCTTTGGAGGCCACGGTGGTTCAGTGGTTAGAGTGCAGTACTGCAGGCTACTTTTGCTGCCTGTCAGCTGCCTGCGATTTGGCAGTTCAAATCTCACCAGGCTCAGCCTTCTATCCTTCCGAGGTGGGTAAAATGAGGACCTAAATTGTTGGGGGCAATAGGCTGACTCTGTAAACCGCTTAGAGAGGGCTGTAAATCACCGTAAAGCAGTATATAAGGCTAAGTGCTATTGCTATTGTTGTTCTCTGTGGATGGAATTCGTGGAATACTTCCAATACCCATAACTTCAAACGAACACTGAACCAAGGGTCGTAAATCAAGGATAGCACAACTTTGGGCAACACAACCATTTCAGGGGATTCACGAACGGCATTAATCAAGACCTATTTGTACCACGTCAACAGGAGATGCTTATAGGGCCATGTTTCTCAACCACAGCCACTTTAAGAAGGGTGGACTTCAACTTCAACCTAGTTACCTCCCGTATGGACTACTGTAATGCTCTCTACATGGGGCTCCTCTTGAAAAGCACCCGGAGGCTCCAACTGGTCCAAAACGTAGCCACGCGGGTGATTATGGGCGCAGCTCGTTATGCCCATGTAACACCTCTCCTACGTGAGCTGCACTGGCTCCCGGTGGTCTTCCGGGTGCGATTCAAGGTGTTAGTTATCACCTTTAAAGCGCTCCATGGCTTAGGACTTGGGTACCTACGAGACCGTCTTTTGCCACCAATAGCCTCCCACCAACCAGTTCGTTCTCACAGGGAGGGACTACTCAGGGTACCGTCAGTCAAATTATGTCGACTGGCGACTCCCAGGGGGAGGGCCTTCTCTGTGAGGGCTCCAACCCTTTGGAATGAACTGCTCCCTGAGATACGAAATATCCCTGATCTCCGTGCTTTCCGCCGTGCCCTCAAGACCCTGATGTTCCAACAGGCGGGGCTAAACATACGAACATGTGAATGATTTTTTAAATGTTATCTAATTCTGGGTTTTATTTAATTGACCAAACTAAGTAATAATTTTAATTAGCAATTTTATGATGTTTGTGTGTCTATATTTTTCTTGACTGTACACCGCCTTGAGTCCTACGGGAGAAAAGCGGTATAGAAATATAATAAATAAATAAATAAATAAATAAATAAATAAATAAATAAACTCAGCACAGCTGGCTGAGGAATTCTGGGAACTGAAGTACACCTGGCTTAAAGTGGCCAATGTTGAGAAATACTACTGTTGGAAGAAATCTCCATCTGGGTTCAGTTCCAAGTGGGGAGAAAGACACTGAAAACATGGAGGCTGCTTGGAAAGATGGTTTAATGGTGGACAGGACTACATGGTTTGAGATCCTGGGCAAAAAGGCACATGAGAGGATTATATTTATACACTCTCTTGGGCCCTGCCTTAGGGTTTCCTGTTCCTGTACAAGAAATGTATCTCATTGACTGTCGGATTCCCAGGGGACGGGGTCTTAGCTAATTTTGTAGGCTGTCTGTGTCCTAGGCTTGGTTGAGCCTTACTGGGTGATGTAATCTTCCCAGGTGCCATGTGGTGAGGTGGGTAGAGGGGTAATCCTATCATGTCCTGAGGGCCATGTCTTAATCCCATCACCCTGGATCTGAGGGGGTGAGGCAGGGAGCTGCTTTGTCTTTAAAAACATGTTTCTCCTTTTCTCACCCAGGGAAATATAATATTCTGCCTCTTTAATATTTCCAGGATATTTCATTCTTCTAGGAGGGGAGTGGGTGCTAACTTCCTACACTACTATATAGGGTACTTAGGGCAGAGGTCTGCAACCTTAAACACTCAAAGAGCCATTTGGACCCGTTTCCCACAGAAAAGAAAACACCGGGAGCCACAAAACCTTTCCTGTGCCTGACTATTTCTTGAGTGGCCACAAAACTAGCATATGTAGTTAAATTAAACATTCTGTTTTCTTCAGAAATTTTTCTTTTCTTGGTTAGCCTACCGGAGGTTGAAAAGCTCAATAAATTGTGTGCCGGCGGTGTCGCACATTGGCGGTTGTGATGCATATTTTGAGTGACAGGGAGCCGCAGCAGAGCGGTGGAAGAGCCACATGCGGCTCCAGAGCCGCAGGTTGCTGACTCCTGACTTAGGGGAATTTGAAAACTTTTTAAAATAATTTTTCATAATCAAATTTTTTGGCAGAAGGACAGATTGAGTTTCCACGAATGGTTTCCTGTTTGGTTGGTTTTTTGCTTTCTGGCTTATTTGCTCCTGTTGTGGCTCCGTTGCCTGAGCCTGGGCTATCAACAGATGCAGACTCTGAGAGTGAGGGAGAGGAGTTGGCAAGGCCTCCCTCTCCAGGACCCTCCTCTCTGGCAATGCCTCCGGAGGACACCGAAGGCCAAACGATAGGCTCAGAGCCAAGCACGTCCCCGCAGCCACAGGTGGACAGCGACGAAGAAGATAAGTGCTGGCTGGACCCTCGGCAGAGGCGCAGGGAGAAGCGTGTGCAGCAGAAGGGAAGGCATGCCAGAGATTAGCTGAGTCACTGGACCACACCCCACAGGGTATAAATGTGGGTGTGGTGGCCGGTTCAGTTTGTGACGAGCAAAAACTGGAAATAATCCATGATCTCTGTGTTACTGGACTTTGCCTGCTTTATCGGACTGCATTTGGATTAATCCTTGTATTGTTGACACTCTGCCTGTTTTTTCGGAATGCTTGCAGTCTAATCTTTTTGTGTGAGTAAAGTCTGAATTGGCAGCTAGCCACTGGGTTGCTGCCAGCTTTATCTTCAAAGAGTTTTGTCGTGTGGCTTATTAACTCCAGGCCATCTGTGGGGGTGCGTGTGTGGTACGGGGACAGAACAGCTGCTCCTAATTTTTAGTAAACAAACCAAGAAGGCTTATACGCTGATCACAGATCTGATTTTGGAACAGTAGATCAAACTCCTTTTTTCCTTACTCTGTCGCCTTGCGGTTGCCAGCTCTGTGGGGCTGCAACCGGAGTTCCTGCTGCAATAGAGAGAGGTGTCCGCATTTGACTTTGATGGCGGGGCAGCTGCGAAAACTGTTTGAACGGAAAGTGAAGTTTCAACCCGTATTCCAAAAGACCATAATCCTCGCCTTTGGGACCTGGAGGGGTAAGGGTAGGGAAACAATTGGGAAGAAAGTCACATTTTGGATGGATAAGCTAAAGGTTGGAGCATGATAATGATGATAACGATGATGACGATAACGATAATGATGACGAGGGGCTCTTCAGGGTGCCGTCGGCCAGACAATGCCAACTGGCGACACCCAGGGGGAGAGCCTGTCAGAGGTAATTAGCCCCGTTACCTTCCTGGGGTAATTGCCTGGATCGTGGCATTTTCCTTGTGTATACTTTGAAAAATAAAACCGGAATACATCTTCTAATAAACTCATATTTATTGTAAAGAAAATAAAACATCTAACTATCTAAAATAATTAAAGTGTTACATTTTTGCAAAGTTCCTATCGGCTACTTCTCAGCAGCCGGACTTCTCTGGCAAGAGAACAAAGAAAAGTGAAGTAGAACGAAAGGACTGCGGATACACGTAGTTAGCTTACTGATAAGAAATTTTGGCAAGCTACGGAAAGTCTGACAGTCCAGAAATAATGAGCTCTGCTGGCAAATACAAAAACGCAGTGACAGAGCCTTCTCTGTGGGGGCACCAGCCCTCTGGAATGAGCTGCCCCTTGAGATTCGTCTCATCCCCGACCTGTGTACCTTTCGCCGTGCCTTGAAGAACCTCTTGTTCCAACAAGCTGGCCTGGCCTAATACGATTTTTAGAATGGGTGTATGTGTGTTTTAATCTATGGGTCATTTTTTTATAAATTCAATTTTAAATTGTTTTAAATTTTGTATATTTATATGTGTTTTAATATGGCTGTACACCGCCCTGAGTCCTTCGGGAGAAGGGCGGTATAGAAATATAAATAAATAAATAAATAAATAATAATAATAATAATAATAATAATAATAATAATAATAATAATAATTTAATAATAATAAGGTACTTGGTTGATACCTAGGACGCTGGCAGCAACCCGTATCAACCATTAGCACCAGTCAATGGTATTTTTGAATGTTCAGTTGACTGAGTTTCATATTTATTTATTTATTTATTTATTTATTTATTTATTTATTTATTATTTAAATTTGTATACCGCCCTTCGCCCAAAGGACTCATGGCAATGAACAGCCAAAATTAAAATACAATATAAAATTTAAAATAATTTAAAAAACAGAATTAAATCGAATTGGCTTTCCAAAAATTAAAACCCATTACCCTTAAAATAACCCATTAAAATTTTAAGCCAGCCCAGCTTGCTGAAATAGGAAGGTCTTCAAAGCTCAACGGAAGGTCCGGAGGTCCGGGATCAGTCGTATTCCTGGAGGTAGTTCGTTCCAGAGGGCGGGTGCCCCCCAGAGAAGGCTCTCCCCCTGGGGGTCATCAGTCGACATTGCTTGACCGATGGCACCCTGAGGAGGCCCTCTCTGTGGGAGCGAATTGGCCGGTGGGAGGTTATCGGTGGCAGAAGGTTTAATGAATAAAGTATAATAATAATAATAATAATAATAATAATAATAATAATAATAATAATAATACCACCAGAGTTGAAGAAAAAGAACTGGAAAAAATCATGAAATATCGTGACCTGAGCATTGAAACTACACAGTTATGGATGAAACATGTAACATGTAACAGTGATACCCATTGTCATCGGGGCACTTGGTACCATGCGCTACTCGGAACATCGTACATTTTAAGAAGGTACTTGGTTGATACCTAGGACGCTGGCAGCAACCCGTTATCGACTATTAGCACCAGTCAATGGTATTTGTTCATTTTTAAATGTTCAGTTGACTGAGTTTCATGTTTAATGAATCAACGAGATAATAATAATGAGGAGGAGAAGGAAGAGGAGGAGGAAAAAGAGGAGGAGGAAGAGAAGAAGAAGAGGAAGAGGAGGAGGAGGAAGGGGAAGAAGAGGAAGAAGAAGAAAAGAAGAAGAGAAGAAGAACAAGAAAAAGAAGATCAACAACAACAAGAACAAGAAGAGAAAGAAGGAGAAAGGAGAAGAGAAAGAACTGAAGAAGAAAACAAAATATGAAGACCTGCAAATGAAAATAGAATGAATGTGGCAAAAGACAGCAAAGGCAGTACCGGTAACAACAGGTGCCTTGGGTGCAATCCCAAAACAACTGGAGCATCCCTTCAACGCCGTCGGCATTGACAAATTCACCATCGGTCAATTGCAGACGGCAGCTTTACTCGAAACACTTTACATCCTGCGACGGTACCTCTAACACCGTCAAACATCAATATCGGCCTATCAGAGGTCCTTGGGAAGGACTTGGTAGGTGGACAAAAATGCCAAATCCCCGATCTGAACATCTGGTTAACCATGTGCCAAACCAGGGAAACCAGAAGATCCAGACAGTTCAAGTGGGTATAAAGATTCATTGCAGGCTTAAGCGCTCTACCAGAATCCGTCACTCAAACTGTGCAAAATTGGCTGGATTTCATTTGATAAGAGATTCTGGATGGAAGCCTCCCTTCCCAATCTGACATCCTGCAGATTGTGTTAAGCTTCTGATGCGCCAGTCTCCTGACTGGGCAACGTAATATTGAAAATTTGTAATCCACGGATCTAGATTTAACAGATTGGGAAAACACAGCTCTAAGAAAGCTGTTCGGAACTCTACAGCCGCTCCTCCCTTCTTCCAGTTGGCTTCAATTGAAAAGAAGAGGTTAAACTTCCAGGAGCTGCCATTATGTAGGCCTCCTTAGATATTCTCCCACACCTTTTGAAGGAAAAAAGAGAACAAGGTGAAATATATGGTTAATAATTAAAAAGATGAGGGAAGTTAAGAGCCTTGGTAGTACAGTGGTCTAAGGCACCCTGTTATTAAGCTGGTTATTAAGACCAGCTGCCTGCAATTACTGCAGGTTCGAATCTCGCCAAGGCTCAAGGTTGACTCAGCCTTCCATCCTTTCTAAGGTAGGTGAAATGAGGACCCAGTTGTGGGGGCAATAAGCTGACTTTCTATAAATATACAAAAAGGATGAAGGCTATTGCTGAGCACACTGTAAGCCGCCCTGAGTCTCCGGAGAAGGGCGGCATATAAATCAAATAAAAAAAAAAAAAAGATCGGGGTTGCCTGAATTCCACAATAGAAAACATTAAATTGAAAATGAATACAGCAATAGAGAGAGATGAAGGGATTGGAAGGGAGGAGGAAGGAGAGAGAGGGATGGAAGAGTAGGGAGGAAGGAAGGGAAGGGAAAGCAGAGAAGGTAAAACGGGGGGAAGAGAGGAGGAGAAGGAGAAGGGAAGGGGAAGTGGAGAAGAGAAGAAGAAAGTGGGGAAAGAAAGTTGGAAGAGGGAGAGGTTAGGTTTGATGAGGAGAAAGATTGCTGTATAATAAAAAAAAAGATGAAGTGGAAGGAAGGCGGCTCTGAACAAACAAATATAAATATATTAAGAAAAAGGAATGAATTGTTTAAGAATAAAAGAGGATAAATATGCACAAATAGTAAAGTTAGAAATTAGGGATAAATGAAGAAGGTGTTTATGTATGCAAGTCTAGAAATACTGAGGTATATTCCAAAAAAAAAAAAAAAAAAGGAAAGGGGGGAAGATGATATTGACAAAAATTGTAATTGAGTAAAATATATTTGAATTTGACAAACTGTATAAGATAAGAAACGACCAACACTCTGTTCCAAAAAAAAAAAAAAAAAAAAAAAGATGTGGGTGAAAGTGGGAGAGGAGAAAAGAAAAAAACCCAATAAAAATTGTTTTTTTTTTTAAAAAAAAGATATTTTCCCACATCTCAACTACGTAAGTAAGCTACCCAAGCTCCAAAAGGAGAGAATAATAGAATAATAATAGAATAATGCCCAAGGAGCTGCTGATCCAGTTCTTCAGAGGAATTATTGAGTCTGTCATCTGCACCTCTATAACTGTCTGCCTTGGCTCTGCAACCCAACAAGACAGACACAGACTTCGGAGGATAATTAGAACTGCAGAAAAAACAATGGCTACCAACCTGCCTTCCGTGGAGGACCTGTATTCTGCACGAGTCAAAAAGAGGGCTGTGGAAATATTTACAGACCCCTCACATCCTGGACATAAACTGTTTCAACTCCCACCCTCAAAATAACGCTATCGAGCAATGCACACCAGAACAACTAGACACAAGAACAGTTTTTTCCCCCAAATGTCATCACTCTGCTAAACAACTAATTCCCACAACACTGTCAAACTATCTAGAAAGGCAGTATTACCATCTTTTATTCTCATCTTCCCTATTCCCTATCCCCTTATCTTCTTATGACTATAACTTTGTTGCTTGTATCTTACGATTTAAATTGTTTAATTAGTATCCTAGTATGACTTACGTTGATTGCTTATTTAGTGTCCATGACTACCACTAAGTGTTGTATCTAATGTTTTATGATAAATCTATTTTTACAATGACTATGATAATGATTTATCGCTATTGTTGTGTGTACACTGAGAGCTTATGCACTGGAGAAAAATTCCTTGTGTGTCAATCACACCTGACCAATAAAGAATTCTGTTCTATCCTATCCTATCCTATCCTACCCTATCCTACCCTATCCTATCCTATCCAATCCTACTTCTGTTCTGTT